>JAUTBQ010122081.1:0-15453 GCA_032361185.1 Lepetodrilus ovalis | reverse complement strand
TGGGTTAGTTGTGGATCCCATTTTAATTTTTGTTATTTACCTTTACTATCGTATAAGGCGGGTACTATAAGGCAGGGCATGTCATGGACCTCAAATGCAGCGTTATATCGAGGGGACACTGTATGACCTTAGGAAACAGAGGCAGGAACACAGTACCTTCTCTCCGCACTTCTCACAGAAGTAAGCATTGTCTCCCTCTAGGAGATCTCCCTTCACGAACTGGTCCAGCGAGTCCTGCAGCGTGGCGTTCTTCACGGTCAGGTTGAGGGCGATGAACGCCTCCTCTCGCTCGTACCGGTGAGGACAGTCCTTGCATATCTTCTGGTCGGAGAATATACCCTGGAACTTCTTCTTGAATATCTCGTCCTTTCTACTTTTCTGAAACAGGTGCAAACGGTAGATTCGTTAGTGACAAAGCGTGATATACAGTGGACAAAGAGTGAGATCACGATATAGCAAGTCAGTGAACAAGTTGCTCCGGAACAATTCATGAGACAAGATGAACTAACAGTGGTACTGCAATATACAGAGACAAGTAGCTTCTGCCAGCCTTGGCAAGACAATCTTGACTTCAGCGGAAGGCAAGCCCAGCATCTGCAGGCCCCAAGCCATGTCCAGTGCAAACAAATCAAACCCTTGTACAAATATATTAGCAGATTTTCGTTTTGCCAGTCTACAGCGTCTCACCTTCATGTGTTCGTCCACCTGGTCCAGGATGGCCTGGAAGAAGTCGAAGGCGTCCTGCTGCTCGCGGACGTTGATGGTCTGTCCCCACAGTTTGAAGACGCTCCAGAACTTCTCGGGCTCGTGGTACTGGAGGCGAGACTCCATCATGTGGCCGAAGATCTGCTGCATCTGGTAGAACACACTGCACGGAAGAGATGTGGGTATGCTGTATTGGGTCCATAAGTCAACATTGCACTACTAAATCAGCTACGCTCAGTATGCTAACTGCAGTTATTCTTAGGTTGTTTTCTCCCCAGGGAGTTGAAAAGGAAAACATGGAGCACGCTGATCTAATGACCAGGGTAATATCGTAGTCATATAAGCATGCTTTAGAGCATTCAGTTGACACAATAACAATGCACACATTATTATGATTTATATTACTGGACGTTTTTCTGGTCAGACCATGGTTACATTTGTATTGTATCCTACTCTAACGAGCTAGTCCTAGGCATTGGGTCCTACTCTCGCGAGCAAGTCCCAGGCAATGGGTCCACTCACCTCTCCTCCTCTGGGTCATCTTCCTCCACGCCCAGCACAGCCTCAGGGATCCCTGGGGTCATGTACAGCTGCTGTAGCACGGAGTTCATGTAGCACGTGGCGCCCGCGTTCTTCAGTCCCACGTACCCACACACCGCCCGCCCGTCAACTGGGGGCATGTACTACAGACAGACAGACAGACGTTAGAATGAATTGTGTAATAACATTCAGGATACCAAAGTGGCAGACATGGTGAATCAATGAATGAATTAATTATTGTTTTTAGTATTTTTTTGTTTGTTATTAATGCTTGATGTCACAGAGGGAATATTTCACCCATCTGCGATGACTGGCAAGCATGATAGTACATGAGATGTGTTTTAACAAGATAGTACACAAGATTGGTTTTTATCTAATATTCATTTGTTTGTAATTGTTTGTAACAAGGATAAATGGTAAGTTTTAAATTAACCAAACTATTTTATTCTTTTTATTTCTCCGATAGATTCTGAAAGGCAACTCTAGCAGGAGGGAAAAAATCTTGACCTCGACCCTGTATAGTAGCTATACATGCCGACAGCGCTTACCTCCCATTCATTGGCACAGTCAGGGTTGGGCTGGTGGTGCATCTGTAACAACTGCTTACACACGCTCTTGAGGGTGGTCGGACACTGGTACACCAGCTCTGTCAGAAGTTCGTAGGCAGCAACACGTGACTCCGAGTTTGAGCATCTGTACAGCGAACATTTCAGTTAGAACAGACGTGGTCTCTTCCAACGAGCACTCCTCCGTCGAGAGATTGTGTTATTTATAAAATAAACTATTAAATGAACTACTGTTCCATGAAGGATGTGGCAATATTTGATAGAAATTTGATTGAAATTTGATTAGATTGAAAGTTTGGTGAACATACAAAAAGTAATATGAGAGGCCAACTTGAACTGAAAGTTTAACCAATTTCTTGCGTGAATATGGAGTTTAACGTCGCTGTGGGAGTCTTTCACCCATTTGCGACGATTAAAATTTCTTGCTTATATTTAGAGTGAGTGAGTTATTGTTTTACATCCCAGGGAACCTTCCACCAATATGCGACAAGCATGTATTTAGAACAATACAACAAGTCTCAGGGATAACTGTCCTACTAGAAATACTTACGAATGGTAGTTTTGGGAATAACACTACTAATAGTTTGCAAATAAACAGCATAGGAAATACAAATGATCTGATATTTCTGGAATGGCTAACTTACTTGGGGTTGAATTCGGCTAGCGACATCTCAGAGTTGGACTGGTTCAGGCTGTCCAGCATCAGTTTAGAGGCAGGAAACAGGAAGTCATGGAGCAGATCACTCACAAGACACGGACCTGGCGTGGAGAACGTAAGAATTAATTGTTATCTACTCATTGCGTTACTTTATGAACATTATTAACCCTCAAAACTTCATGAAATCTGTAATAAAATACCTGTGAGATGTTTCACATTAATAGCAATAATTTCTTTGTAGGCGAGATAGCAAGATATTTATAAAAAAAAATAAAAAATTTGGGGGAGGATTGGGGTTTAGAACCTCTTTCAAGATTCTTTCACTTACACCATAGCTTGTCAGTTTGGGGAAGGAGGAAACCTGCAACATCTGTAGTAAACATGCAAGCCCGGCTGGTACTGACAGACCAAGGATGATAACTGCACTATCATGGTATAAACAGTGCATCCTATCGTGATCGCGTCAGAAACTTTTACAAGCATTGCTGCCAGGGTCTAGCGATGGGACTTCAATCCGAGGTCTTTGACTCCGTAATCAAATATTCTACCATTGTTCTATCACACGAGCCAATCCAGTGAGTGATTTGTTGCTTAACTTCGCAGTGGCAATCTTTCGCCCACACACGGCGATTCTTTGTAGGGCACCCCTGGTTGCTACAGAGGTTAAATCACTCACCAATCTCCACCTTGTCGACACCCTCGCAGGTGACGAGCGTGCGGATGAGCTTAAGATGCCCGGCCAGCAGCGTGTTGTCGGTCAGGCTCAACTCGGGGTTCTTGGAGGGCAAGAAGTTTGACAGCCACGCCATCTCGTCCTCCAACATGGATCTGATGTTTACCTGAGACTGGGTCTGGTCCGAGGCTACAACACAACATTATTCCGAAAATGAGGTCAGGATTTCACCTTCGGTCATCAGAATTTAATCTCAATAGGTGCTGCGATTGATCTTTCGAACAGGCCCAAGAAAGAAGGAAGATTGTGAACTCACCTGAGAGTCCTTCTAGTAGACGACACCGGAGATCGAAGTACTGTGAACACTGATGTAATAACCTGCAACAACGAGTAATAGTAGTAATAGAAACAACTCCATAGACAATGACGAAAACCTAACTTCTCCAAACAGTGACTTATTATCTCTTAAGAAAATTCTCGAACTGATATAGTTTATGGCAGGAGGAAATTGGCAACATCTGTAGCGCTGAATGTTGAAGTAAACCTGTGGGCACTGGTTAATCCAGGACAATCATGCACCCTATCATGATTGCATCAGAAAGGTAACTTTCTATAACATTGATACCCAACTCCTGGGACAGGATTTGAACTATTGGTCCTAACCTTTAACAAATGCGCAACCACCTGCCCGTATAGCTAACCAAACAGAAAATATTCCGTTCATCACAGAAACATTATTCCTTTGCTCATTCTTGTACCGCAAATTTAAACTTGTAAGGCACAGCTTACTTTTGACTGGAGCCGCGGGTGTTTGACGACGTGACCCAGAAAGGGAGGTAAGCGCGTAGGAGAAGCTGAAGCATGAACTGGTGTGGGGTCTGCTGTGAGGCGTCGGGCGGCTGGGGGTAGTCGATCTGACTGATGAGGTAGAACTGCTCCAGCGCAGCGTTCCGAATGTCAGTCTGCGCACACCCTACCAGCAGGTCGATCACGAAGTCACTAACGCAGGACAGCGAGTAGAACGAGGCTGAAAATAATTATTTTTATTTTTAATTTTGTTCCATTTTGCACATACAGACATGTTATATATACATCATGTACAGTATTATTGCCATTACAAAATCATTAATAAAAGTTATGAAACGTACAAGTTATATTTGAAGTTTGAAGATAACCATTAATGCAAAGTTGTCAAAGAATTACTGATTTCATTATAAATGTGTGCAATTAAATTATTAGCTGAAAAAAATAACTGATTTCATGATTTCTTGTCGTATCAAATTTCAATACTTTTCAATACTATTAAAATATGAAAATGTTTCAGCCATTTAGTTACTATTCATCATTGATGAAATTTGCCAAGTTAATTTACTTAGTCTTTGTAATGCACATTATTATCTACAGTCAATGGATTGGTGTACACTCAGTGTTCCATCTCCACTCCCTGGGGAGTATTCAACTGTATGACACGACATGACATGACACGATGGCGACTCACATGTCAGCTCGGAGCGTAGCTGCAGGCAGGTGACCAGGATCTCCAGGGATTCCTTGGCGATGTTGGAGTCCTTGGTGGGGATGTTGACGTGGTGCGAGCACACGCCGGCGTGCAGGCTCTGGCAGTCGCTATCGCTATTGGTGCTGGCAGAACTACCTGTAGACAGACAGACATACTTAAGACACAGACAGACTTAAGATACAGACAGACTACAGGGATAGAGACAGACAGACAGACTTAAGATACAGACAGACTACAGGGATAGAGACAGACAGACAGACTTAAGGCAAACTTCAGACAGACAGACAGAAGACTTCAGACGCAGACAGACTGACTACAGGGATATAGACAGATAGACAGATAGACAGACAGACTGACAGACGACTTCAGACACAGACATACAGACTGACAACAGGGATATAGACCGATAGATAGACAGACAAACTTCAGACACAGACAGACAGAAGACTTCAGACACAGACACAGGCAGACAGACTGACTACAGGTACAGAAACAGACAGACTTAAGACACTGACTGCTGAATGTTGCATTAAACCTGCAAGCACCAGCTGGTACTGACAGACCAAGGATGACATCTATATTCCAACTCTATCACAATCACATTGGAAAGGCAACTCTTGCGAACATTGATGCTGGGCCCCCTTTGGTTTCCAAGTCCAATGTTCTACCACTGCGCTACCACCTGTCCCAATAATGTATTCTTACTCAGATTATTGTATTATTTTCCTCAAAGAAACTGATAACAATGCCCTTACCTGTATAGAACGTGTGTACCTGTGTGTAGTATGTGTAGAATGTGGGTAACTGTATACAGTGTGTAGAATGCGTGTAAATTGTGAATGTGAGTACAATGTGCGAGTGAGTGAAAGTAGCTACAGGCATATTTCACCCATTTGCGACGAGAGTACAATGTGTAAATATGTAATTGTCATTACAGTGAGTACAATACCTGCATGATATAAGTGAGTACAATGTGAGTACAATGTGAGTACAATGCGAGTACATCGTGAGTACCTGTGCTGCTCTGGCGGCTGCGAAGACCACAGCTGTAGCTCTCGCGGCTCTCTCTGATTGGATGGTTGTAGCTCAGGAGGTGGAGCCTGCCCGCGGCCGCTGCCCACGTGACCTTCATGAAGCATGCCACCGTGTCGCTGAATTCCTGGCTCCCCAGCGTCTGCGGAACAAAGTCCTCGGTAATGAATGTTTTAATTTTTATTTGTAATGAGATTTATAGTCGCTTTCTAGAATCTTACTCTAACATTGTGACTTGTCAGTGTTAGGGAAGGAGGAAACCTGCAACATCCATAGCGCTGAATGTTGCAGTAAACTTGCGAGCACCTGCTGGTACTGACAGACCATGGATGATAACTGTAGTGCCACTCTACAGACAGTGCATCCTATCAATATCATGTCAGAAATGTAACTTCTATGAACATGGCGCGGGATTTTAACTCAGTACCTTTCGCTCCGAAGTCCAACGCTCTACCACTGTGCTAAATAGTACAGTACAGGAAATACATTGATAGAAAATTTCGGCCAGTTGTCACCATCTTAAAAATATTCTTATTATCTCCCTTGATTGTACGACTGCCAGCAGAGTTACATACCTTTATTGCATGACTGCCTGCAGATGTCGCTGTCCGCACACAAATGGAGCCATGGGCAGGGGAAGCGGTCGAAATGGCGGTAGCACCTTGAGACAGAGTTCCCTCCCCTAGAGAGGCCCCAGAGGGCGCTATATCCCCCGTCACTGTCTGACCACACAGCAGATATCTGTAAACAATCCCCGAAACATGGAAAACATTGAGGTTACGAAATTGAGGAAATATAACATATGTCAATAAACAAGTTCATGCTTCAATGAAAAATTCTTGGGGAAACATCCTCTTATTCCAAATATGTATTCCTCATTCAAATTACGAACAAGTATTGAGTGCGATTTCATACTCGACTTGAAGATTTTGTTCCTAAATCCCCATACAAGATTTGAGCTAGAGCACGAAATCTCACTAAAAAAGATTTGGCAATCTCTGAGTCATTCGCTGTGACAAAACCATTGACTGCGATACAGCCATTTACTGCGACACAGTTATTTACTGCGACTTAACCATTTATTGTGACACAGTTATTTACTGTGACACAAACATTTACTGCGGCACAGCCATTTACTGCGACACCGAACTGACCTGGCCAGTTGTAGACACACGGAGTAGCAGCCCTGCCGGATCTCGTAGTTGATGTCTGGCGGGAGAGACTCGGGCTGCAGGACGCTGACGACCAACGACAAGCCGCCACATGACAGGAAGTCATCACAGAACGACTGCGAAGTCAGCCGCGTGCCGATGTCGTCCGCTGTAGGCATCAGCTTACCACTCACAACCTGCAGGTTATATACCAGGTTTAACTTAACCACTTCACTCTATACATGATGTAAAGGTGTCATACCATAATTCGTACACTATTGTTCAAAATTGATTAGCTACTTACTGATAACTCCTTCCATGTTCTTGCTTATTTTTGCATTTTCAATTGATATTTCAATTTAATTTTCAAAGCAAGCAAAATATTTTTTGACTATATATATTCAATGAATTTCACAATTTAGTCTTTATTCACACATGTCTTTTGGCAAACACTAACCTTTCTTACAAAATTATTCACCATAATAATAATAACAATAATAATAAAATAATAATAAAATAATAATACTACTGATAATGTGTATATTGATATTGTACCAAATCCATGCTCTACGCACTAAATATATTGCCCTGGTCAAATTATCATTTAGCACTTTCTGTCAATTGTCTCAAATAGTTTCTGACTCAATGTCCAAGGATTCGTCTACCCCTGCAGCTATTTATGTACCTCCAGATTGTAGAGAACTCTGAAAGCTGACATCTCGGACGATGCGACGTCGAACAGTGATTTGAGAATCTCCTTCGGCGACAGGCGATGACTAGCTGCCGACGGATTGGGCGATTTTCTCGGGCTGGATTTTCCAGTTGAGACATCATCAGTAGAGGATGAAGCTTTAAATGGCTGGAAAAATGATAAAATAGTTTGCATATAAATGAGTAATAAATATCCACTGGCACAGGCTGGCAAACAATATAATCGATTGGGGAGATAAATTTAGCATTAAATTATTTTTATAACTCAGAACGTCCACACGTCTACATGCTATAGGTACCCTTCAAGAACATGCCGACTTATTATAAGAAGACTGGCATCAGATTAATCCTGCTGTTCCAAAATTTGGTAGAAATCTTCCCTACACATCGCTCTGCCGATCCTCAATTTATTTTGTTGAGAATGTAATGCATAAGAATGACCCAAATACTTAAATATAATTATTTTCAACATCTTGTGGGAAATAATATTTAACATCACACCAATCTGAACGAAAGAAAGTGTCAGATGATCTGATTCCATTTTAAAAGTTATTTTATGGACATAATGATCCTCCCAACACTTCAGACCCAACTGAGAAAGGTAGATCGTGAATATCATACTGCCACTAATCCTGAGAAGTCCGAAATAAAGCTAGCTAGCTGGCTACCTTGACACTGATGGAATCCAGGGACTCGGCGATGGAGGGGTCAGTTGGTATCAGCATGAGAAGTTTCCGTACTCTCTTGGTGATCCTGACAAGACAAGAGATCGACAACAATGAATGAATGGATGAATTAGTGCTTTACGTCGCAGCTGGAATATTTATTTCACCCATATGACACTGACAACGAAACCCATGGGCAAATAAAATGTCTCTAATGTTATTGCTCATTTTCTGACAAAAGTCTTACTTGGGCTCATCCAGATCGGTCAGCTGGTACAACATCTCAAACACTTGTCCTCCAATGGCCATCACATAGCCGGGCAACATCTTCTCCTGCTCCAAGTCAAACGTCTGCTTCGACGTTGGCGTAGTCGAACTCTGAAATATTGACATTTCAGTCATAACGAATTAAGTTACCATTTTTAATAAAGAATTGTTTCAGAAATTCTTTAATGGCGGGTTAGAAAGAAGCTGGTTACTGTACCCATGTGTTACTGTACCCATGTGTTACTGTACCCAAGTGTTACCGGACCCAAGGGTTACTGTACTCATGTATTACTGGACCCATGTGTTACTGTATCCAAATGTTACTGTACCCATGTGTTACTGGACCGACCCATGCGTTACTGTACCCAAGTGTTACTGTACACATGTGTTACTGTACCCAAGTGTTACTAGACCCATGTGTTACTGGACCCATGTGTTACTGTACCCAAGTGTTACTGTACCCAAATGTTACCGTACCCATGTGTTACTGTTTCCATGTGTTACTCTACCCAAGTGTTACTTTACCCATGTGTTACTGTACCCATGTGTTACTGTACCCATGTGTTACTGTAACCATGTGTTACTGGACCCATGCATTACTGTACCCAAGCGTTACTGTACCCATGTGTTACTGTACCCAAGTGTTACTGTACCCAAGTGTTACTGGACCCATGTGTTACTGGATCCATGTGTTACTGTACCCAAGTGTTACTGTACACAAGAGTTACTGTACCCATGTAAGTGTTACTGGACCCAAGTGTTACTGTACACAAGAGTTACTGTACCCATGTAAGTGTTACTGGACCCAAGTGTTACTGGACCCATGTGTTGCTTACCTCCCTGGACCCGGTTGAGGTAGTTGTGGTGGTGGTGGTGGTGGATGACGACGTAGACGATGACCCCGGGCCGGACTGAGACAGTCGCACCTGCAGCATCTGATTGTCCTCAAACTCCAGTTGGTGCAGCAGCTTCTGGTCCTTACTCGTGCCCAGCTGTCGACAAAACATGCACACATATTGTACAATATAACCTCCAGTGGACAACTGTACAACACGACCCAGCGGACAAAACATGAGAAGAACTATACAAAATATCCCCATTGGGAAAAAACATCAAACTATACAAAATGGCCACTGTGTAAAATAACATGGAAACAAACTACACAAAATAACCTTAGTGGAAATAAACATGGACAAATTATACAAAATGACCCCCAATTAGGGACAAAATGTCGAGACAACTAAAAAAATGGTAAAATATGTAGACAAAATGACCTCCAAAATTATCCTCATTGGACAAAACGTAGACAAATGGTACAAACTGACCCCCATTGGGAAAACATGGAGACAAGGAAGAGCCTGCACACATATCGTGCAAGCAACATGGTGGGAAATAGTGTTCTTTGTTGTGTGACATCACTGTACTAGACACTGTTGTGGTGTGCACCACCTCGCTAGCGAGTACAGGCCGCGCAGTCCTGGCAGTGTGTGGGCCGTTCTTTTGACAAAACTGTCTGTCTGGATTACTCCGAACACTTTACTACGGTGGAAGGACCGGCCCGCACAGATATATATGATAGTGCTATGCTCTCTGTTAAATCCAAAATTTCAAATTGCACTGACCGGTTTCTCATTAGCTGTAATCTGGATGTAGTCCAACTGCTGTTGCAGTCGTTCAGTGACCTTGACCCTCACAGACCCCAGGGTCTCATTACTGTGACACTGAAACAGATATTGATCATGGTGGACTCACCGAGCAGACAACTTCAATGGCGACTTTAAATTATGGTCATATTCAGAAGCGAAGACATGTTTTCCCGTTGTTAGTTTGACACGTTGAAATGCCAGGTCAGTACAGTAGTTATCGTGTCACCACAAACAAAAAATAGATGTTGATCATGAACCAGGGGAGATAACTGTGCAGCATTTTGTAACCTCCAGAATAATCATTCTTAAATTAAATAAACAAAAACCTACATAATAATATTAATAATATTAATAATAATAATAACAATAGCTGACTCCGTTTATCCAGGCAGTTGTGTTCGCATTACTAAGCGTGCGGTACTTACGACAAGCATGAACTCCCGCTTGAGCGCCTCGCATGTGATGAGGAGGTTCATCTGGTAGCCGTGGAAGGAGGCGCCGTGGGGGAGGATGCTGCGAGGCGTGCAGTGGATCTCCTCCACCGACAGAACGTAGGCCTCCGCGATCCACAGCAGCCTCTCGATAGCCAGCAGCTTGACCGACCTGAAAGTGAAACACGAGGGACGGTCAGGACGACAGTGGTAATGGTACAGTCAGTGCTGATCGGCAGATTGTGTGGTTAGCAAGGACGGTGACCACAGATAGCAGTGTGGGAGTGAGTGAGTGAGTGAGTGAGTGATAATGGAGTTTAACGTCGCTGTGGGAATCTAAACTCACTCATTGCTATCTGTGGTCACTGTCCAGGCAACGGACAATTGTGATTTCAGCTGAAAACAAGCCTGGGCTCTGAAGGTTGCAGGCTCCAAGCTACGTCCTGGCCCCGATATTACGAAACATTTCTGAGTACGATTTCAAGCTTTGGTCACAAACCTCCATGTAAAATTTGAGCCTGAGCATGAAATCATACTTCACAAATCTCCATGTAAAACTTGAGTTTCAAAGTTTCATAATCTTCTGACCCAATCACATAAATCCACCCTTGGACAAAACAAAGATCAGAGGATATCAATGTTACCTTACTCTTACACTGCTTCATAGTGAACGGTCCTTGGGCCCATTCCACAGTACGATCGTAGCGCTATGAGAGTTATCTCCCATACGTTAACATGATGCTACGACAGTTCTGCAGTACTATTTCTAGGTTGATTAATAAACAACTGCATCTTACTTGGATGGTAGCGGCACATTGGCCACTTCAGGAACAATGGCTGCGGTAAGCAACTTGGTGGCATTCGATACGGTCTGTGACACCACGTTTCCTCCAATGCCTATCATGGCCGTCTGGAATGGAAGAACATCCATCACTACATGAATAAGTGTTTTATTGAACATATTTCACCCATAACTTGGTAAATAAATGTAGCAGTTTCTGAAATTCTTGTAAAAATTTATTTTGTAAACAAAAGGACAAAAAAGTTGTTAGATAACTTACCTCCAGTCTGTTGTAGCACTCGGCGATAAATTTCTTGTGCAAAGAAACTGGGTCCTAAAATAGAGTGAAGGAAACTATTGTATTTTAATCCAAGCATTCTGAAAAAGCCTGCTTAAGATATTCTTGGTGGTGAGGGGCCCCAGATTGATGGCATTCAGAATGCAAGGTCTCCAGTGTACATTTATTATGCCACCTCAAAAAGATACAAGATAAAAGCTGGTGAACATGAACCAGTGAAGACAACTGTGCACCATTTAACCTCCCAAAAAATACTGTGGAACATGAACCAGGGGAGACAACTGTACAGCATTTTATGACGTATTAAAATCACACACAACAAGATACTATTGAACATGAACCAGGGAGACAACTTTGCAGCACTTAATTCTCTCCAAAAAAATTAAGATATTGTGGAACATGAACCAAGGTAGACAACTGCGAAGCAATTTGTAACCTCCAAAACAATCATTCCAAACATAAACTAACAAACACCTAAAACAAATAATAAAACACCAAAAACAAATAATAACAATACCCTTTTATAACTGGAATTATATTGTGTGCTATGGAGATGTTAACCCTCTCCCTGCTGGATTATGCTCTAAGGCATATCCGGCTGCCTGCAGCAGGGAGAGGGTTAAAAACATGGTACAAACCTTCTTGATCCGCGAGTTGAGGTTCGCGTAGGCCATGTTCAGCAGCAGCTGTATGGACTGCCGGGCGATGGCTTCGTCCGGAATGTTCAGGCAGATCTCCCACAGATAGTCGAAGCCCAGCAGTTCACACTTCTCAACAACCTGCGTAAATGTTTACAATATTTAACATACATGTGTTGTTCTATAATAAACTGGGTATCGTTTCTCAAAACTCTCATATCCACTATGAGACCACAGTGCTCAAGTAAGTGCACGAGTGCAATGTGTTAGAGATCGCTATGCGAGTGTTTATGGTCTTGTAGTAGATATGAGAGCTTCAAGAAATTATACCTTGGACATGAATTGAATTGTGATGCACAAGTTGAAAGAAACGTATAAAAAAAGTGGACGTTTAATCAGAAATATAAGTCAGTTTTGCGAACTTCCCATTCAGCAGTCTATCCACGATTCCCATTAGACAAACTCTACAAGAGACAGCAAGGTGCTTACCAATGTATTCGCAGACCTCTTCAGCTTGTGCTCATACAAGTTGACGCTCTCAAAGAAGCTCTTGAAGCAGATGAAGCCTGTAAATAGGACAAAATGTTAGCACAACGCAGACTGGTATCTTTAAGCATATTTATTTGTGAATTATTTCTAAAATTCTGTAAATCTTAAGTTACTAAATGCAGAGACGAGTTTGGAAAGACAGCCAAGTGGTGCAGACTGTAGAAAGTGTGAAGAAATGAATCAGCATACATAAAGTGAGCATTTTTTTTTTTATCTCTTCTGTCTTTTGGATGTCGAGCCTCTACATAAAATATTTACTCAAAATATTTGGTGAAAGTAACAGATAAACAAATTTCATTTTTGTTATCAATGATGCCTAAAAAATCAGATTTATTTCAGTTTTTTAAATTGAATTATTGATCTACATCGCAGCGGGGATTTTAGTTACGATGAAGTCTAACATAAAATAAGAAGCTGAAATTGTTCTTCGTTTTTCATTCCATGAAGTATTGACCAAGATAATCTCACAAACAATATAGCAATCGACACAGTTGGATCTACAAATGATTAACGATGGCAAAAACAGGGCTCCAGACTCAAATGTTTTAGTTACTTGCCTGCAGGGCTAGTCAGGCCAAATTTTAAAGGCACAAAAGGAGCAAATACATATACAGTGTCCTCTTGATATAACGCTGAATTTGGGATCCATGACATACATATAGTACCCACCTTATAGGATAGTACAGGTAAATAAAAAAAATTTAAATGGGATCCACATATGACACAGCCTTATATCCGAATCGGCTGTGTATCGAGCAGTGTTATATTGAGGTGACACTGTATGTTAAAAGATAGGTTGCCCTGAAAACTCTCACCCTTCTCGCTGAGTTTGGCGGGGTCGAGGCGAAGGATCTCTTTCTGGAACAGCTGGTTCTGCGTCTCTGCTTCCAGATCCGTCAGTCCCTTGCTGAACCACTCGTAGCAAGTCTACAAACACAGCAAGCCATCATGTTGTCATCTGGTAATGGTAACAACTATGTGAAATTGAGATAATGTCAACAGAGATGAACCAAGGATAAGTCCATGTACATGTATATGCATTCAATCAATCATGCACAAGAAACTGGTATTCATTAACACTCTCTCTGTTGGTTTAGGCAAAGACACGTTAGGGCATCTCTGGTTGCCTGCAGCAGGGACAGGGTTAACCCTTGTTGTCCAATACACTAACCTCCCCCCTCTCATAACACAAATGAATAAATAGAACTAAAAGAAAGTAAGTACAAATAAAATACATAAGTAAATTAAATTTAATAAATTATAAATAAAAGAATAAGTAAAAAATAAATACAAATAATTACAAATGAACAAATAAACAAACAAAAATAATAACAAATTGGAAAATAAGTAAACACATAAATACAAATAATTACAAATAAACATAAAATGATAATACATGTATATTTGAAAATAAATAAATAAATATATCAATTAATCCTCCCCCTCCTCATCCAACACACCCACCAATTAAAAACAAAACAAACATAAAACAAATAAAAGCACATAAACACTTCCAATCATCATTCCCCCATTCATCTATGCACAGACAAAGAGAGCTGCCAATTTGTCACTGTGTTTTATCCTCGACCTCTTACCTCTCGGTCCCAGTCGCAGGCCTTAGGGTTGGCCACCATGGTGGTCCAGATGTCGCGAGCCTTGCCCCAGGGCAGGTACAGTACGCCCTCTTGTAGCACGTACTGTAGGAAGTACAGGTGCGTCGACATGTACTGCAAGCAACAACACACTTTGTTCACAAATCCCTACATAAAAGTTTAGCTGGAGCATGAAATCGTACTCAAAAAGGTTTTGTAACATCGTGGCGTGATCGGACGTTCGAGTGACTTACGTCGGCGTGGGTGTAACGGCCGTCCACCACGGAGTGCTCCAGCAGAGGCTGACCGTCGCCCACCATCATGGTGGCATTCTTGTGGCACTTGACCAGGCTACCGCTGACCAGCTTGATCACATCGCAGTTCTTGTTCAGCTCGTGAATCACGCCCTGCAACCAGAATGATGATCATGTCTCAAATCATACGAGCACATCTCGGGGTCAGTACGTAAATTAATTAATGCTTTATGTCACAGCGGGAATATGTGAATACAATTCACGAATGACGCCCTACAAACACTAATGTTTTGGAGGTATCCATTTTCATTGACTAAAAAAATTGTTGTATTTGTCAACGTCTAAGGATACCTACAAATTCATTAGTTTTGTTTTGTTTCAATGAATGGCACCTTTACCAGTTCTAAAGCTGTATCCCTACCTTGTCTGCTTTGTGGAAGCTTTGCTTGATTATGTTTTTGCTGATGTGTATCAGCTGCCTCAACGCCGGCAGAACAAACGCTCCCTTGAAGGTAAAACATGGTCATCATGAATAAATAAATACACACTGCAATAACTGAGGCAGCTAGAGAAGTATAGTACAGTTGGTTTACAGCAATCATCTTAAGAACAGAGACATTGCATTAATTCAGATAAATTATTTATGCTTTATTTTAAATTGGGGTTTAGAGCCACTTTCAAGATTCTTTCACACATCATGGCTTGTCAGAATAGAGCAGGAGGAAACCTGCAACATCCATAGCACTGAATGTTGCAGTAAACCTGTGAGCACTGGCT
>JAUTBQ010121970.1:0-15453 GCA_032361185.1 Lepetodrilus ovalis | reverse complement strand
TAAGATTAGTGATTTCTATTTATAACGCGAGGTGAGTATTTTGCGTATAAGGTATCATAGCTTGGAAATGAGCAGAACTTTGAATTCTGTTAGAAAAGTTCGAGACTTTTTCTTATAGCAAGATTTTAAGTTAAGTAAACTGATAGCCTTCAAAGCTTTCAATGAAATGAGTTATTTCAAATCTTGTGGGGTCTTATAGTTAATAAATAATATTAAATTGCAAATTTAAAGGAATGATGTAAGTCATTAAGACCTTGCAAGATGGCTGAGGTTAGAGGCGGAAGACTGTAGATCTTTTTACGGAATAAGTTGTCCTCTTGCAATTTTTCGGGGTCGAAGGAATACCTTTTGAGTATGATATAGTATAGCTGCCTTCCAAGTAGCAGGATTAATGAATTTAAAAAAGGTAATTCTTATAGATATGCTACGAAATCCGTTTCATTTAGTTGACTATAGACCTTGACCTTTAACAGCGTCAGTGGGTACATTATTTTTGACTATTGGAGTTATTAGATGAACACGAAATATGTCACCAATTGGGATAATTATAGGACTAATATTAATTCTATTAACTATGTTTCAATGATGACGTGATGTTGTTCGAGAAGGGGCATTCCAGGGATGTCATACAACGAATGTTTATAAGGGGTTGTGTTTAGGAATAATTTTATTTATTGCTTCAGAAGTTTTATTCTTTTTTGCTTTTTTCTGGGCTTATTTTCATAGAAGTCTAGCTCCTACTTTAGAAATTGGGGCTTGTTGACCACCTGTTGGGATTACTGCTTTAAATCCATTTGATGTTCCATTGTTAAATACAGCTGTTCTTCTAGCTTCAGGTGTCACTGTAACTTGAGCTCATCATGCTCTAATGGAAAGAGATCGAACAAGTGCTATTCAAGGGTTACTATTTACTGTAATGTTAGGTGGTTATTTTTCTTACCTACAGGCAGGTGAATATTATGAGACATCATTTTCTATTTCTGACGGGGCTTACGTGTCAATTTTTTTTGTTGCTACGGGGTTCCACGGACTTCATGTAATAATTGGAAGAATGTTTTTAACTGTATGTCTAATTCGAGCCTGATCTTACCATTTTTCAAGAAATCATCATTTTGGTTTCGAAGCAGCAGCTTGATATTGACATTTTGTAGATGTTGTTTGATTATTTTTATACCTGTCAATTTATTGATGAGGATCATAAATATAAAGAAAAGAGCTGTTATAGGAAGGTTTTCTTCAGGTGGCCGAGGAAAAGCAATAGATTTTTAATCTATCTACGATATATAGTTATCTCTGAGGAGCCAAGAAACTTAGGTGTTGTACTTTAATATAAAAGATTTGATTTGCATTCAGGCAATGGGGTTTGTAGCCCTCAATACCAAATTATGTCAGCAAAAAATGAAATATCTCATTTACGGTTACGGCCCGTAAGTAGACAGTGAAATTCTGTCTTTGCGAAAGTAGGCTAAGGCCAAAGTTTGAGGCATCTAATTGTTAACTAGAAGATTGTGAATAGCCACTAGCCTAGGGTGCTACGCCGGATTTGAACGGATTACATTGATGCTGTAAAATACGAGATGTTAACTCTTTAGTACCTATGTTTTCTATATTATTTGCGACTATTTTGGCAGTTGTATTAGGAGTAGTTGTTTTTTTTAGCGCGTGGTTAATTTCTAATCAAGCAGTGGCTGACCGTCAAAAAAGTTCACCGTTTGAATGTGGTTTTGACCCAGTAAGATCTGCACGTGTGCCGTTTTCTTTGCGATTTTTTCTGTTGGCAGTAATTTTTTTAATTTTTGATGTCGAAATTGTTTTGTTAATTCCAGCCGTTAGATTTTTAAGGGCCATAAGAAGATTCTTACCTTTATTGGGAATTTTTTTATTTTTAATTATTTTAATTTGAGGATTATTTCATGAATGAAATGAAGGGTCTTTAAATTGAATGGCTTAATTAAGGAAAATATGATATAAGACAGGGCTGCTAACTTTGTTTTGAGTGGTTTAATTCCATTCTTTTCCTTAATGTTACCTCTTAATTATTTTATTTTCATGCCCTATGGGTTTTTATTTTTTATTATAACTATATTCGGTACTATTTATTCTTTGAGAGCGAGACATTGATTAGCAGTTTGAGCAGGTTTAGAGATTAACTTAATTGCGTTTATTCCTTTGATGGTGTATCGAGGAGCTGTCTTAGAGACTGAATCGGCAATTAAATATTTTATTTTTCAGGCTGTAGGGTCTGCGATAATCATATTTAGAAGTCTTTTAAGTTTTGGAGCAAATTTTATCTGAGATTTGAGGTCAAATGATATGTCTTTATTAATTAGAAAAGGTGTGATTGTTTTGGTTTTAGGACTTTTAATAAAACTAGGGGCTTTCCCACTACATTTCTGATTTCCTGGTGTAGTTGTAGGTTTATCTTGATTTAGAAATCTTCTTCTTTTTACTTGACAGAAAGTTGCTCCACTTTTTTTATTATTTTCTATATTTTGTCTATGAAGTGGAGGCTATTTTACATCTGTGATTATATTAGTAGCTGCAGGTTCAAGGCTTGTTGGAGGAATTGGAGGTGTAAATCAGACTCAGTTACGGGCTTTATTAGCATACTCTTCGATTGCTCATATAGGTTGGATAGTTTTTTGTTGTTGTCTTAGAGAGGGGGGCATGAAACTTTACTTTTCTATTTATTTTTTTATTACACTTTGTATTTTTTTTAGGGTGTGAGAAAGAGAAATAAATTTAGTTTTTCAGGCTTTTAGTTCTTTTTTTGGTAAAAATATAATATTACGAACTTTCGTTATTATTCTTTTACTTTCTTTAGGGGGGATCCCTCCTTTGTTAGGATTTGTGCCTAAATGAATAGTAATTAGGTTGGCTAGAAGAACAGATATATTTATTACTTTAGGATTTCTTATTTTAGGTTCTTTAATTAGTTTATTTTATTATTTGAGACTAACGTTTTCTGCTTTTTTCTCAGCCGGTCCTGTAATACTAAGGGAGAGCTATGTGGCAACTTTTAATAAAAGAAAAATTTTGATTATTGCTTTAATTTTAGGTGTCTTTTTTAATTTATTAGGAGGACTATTTTTATTAAGAAATTTTTATATAAGAGATTTTTTGTATGCGATGGGTTTATTCAACAAACCATAAGGATATTGGAACTTTATACATGCTTTTCGGTATATGAACTGCTTTACTAGGAACAGGAATAAGTATTATTATTCGTGTAGAATTAGGGCAGCCAGGAAGTTTCTTAGGAGACGACCAGTTGTACAATGTAATTGTAACAGCTCATGCTTTTGTAATGTTATTCTTCTTTGTTATGCCTATGATGATGGGAGGATTTGGAAATTATTTAGTTCCTTTAATGTTAGGGGCTCCAGATATGGCGTTCCCACGTTTAAATAACATAAGTTTCTGATTACTACCACCTTCATTAACTTTACTTTTAGCTTCAGCAGCAGTTGAAAGTGGGATAGGAACAGGATGGACTGTCTATCCTCCTTTATCAAGTAATCTTGCTCACGCAGGATCTGCAGTTGATTTTGCTATTTTCTCTATTCACTTAGCTGGAATTGCTTCAATTCTAGGGTCAATTAATTTTATTACTACTGTTTTAAACATGCGTTGACGAGGAATACAGTTAGAACGAGTTCCTTTATTTGTTTGATCTGTAAAAATTACAGCTGTTTTATTACTTCTATCTCTTCCTGTATTGGCTGGGGCTGTTACTATGTTGTTAACAGATCGTAATTTCAATACTGCCTTCTTCGATCCAGCAGGAGGTGGGGACCCAATTCTTTATCAACACTTGTTCTGATTCTTCGGTCACCCAGAAGTATATATTTTAATTCTTCCAGGATTCGGTATGGTTTCTCATATTGTAACTTATTTTTCTTGTAAAAAAGAAACATTTGGAAGTATTGGAATGGTATACGCAATAATGGCAATTGGTGTTCTTGGATTTATTGTCTGAGCTCATCATATGTTCACTGTTGGAATGGATGTAGATACACGTGCTTACTTTACAGCTGCTACAATGATTATTGCTATTCCTACAGGAATTAAGATTTTCAGTTGATTCGCAACTATTCATGGAAGCCGTGTAAAATATGAAGCACCTATGCTTTGAGCTTTAGGTTTCATTTTCTTATTTACTATTGGTGGTTTAACAGGTATTATGTTGTCAAATTCATCTTTAGATATTATGTTACACGATACTTACTATGTCGTTGCTCACTTCCATTATGTTCTATCTATAGGAGCTGTCTTTGCTTTATTCGGTGCATTTAATTTCTGATTCCCTGTATTTACAGGATTAACTTTACATGCTCGTTGATGTAAAGCTCATTTCTTTATGATGTTCTTTGGGGTAAATTTAACATTCTTCCCTCAACATTTCTTAGGTTTAGCAGGAATGCCTCGTCGTTACTCTGACTATCCTGATACTTACATGGTATGAAATGTAACATCATCAATTGGGGCTACAATCTCATTTATGGGTGTATTATATTTCATGTTTATTTTATGAGAAGCCTTTATTAGTCAACGAAGTATGATTTGAAGTCTTCATATAACAAGAAGTCTAGAGTGAGACAATGTTCTACCTTGTGACTTCCATACTAACTTAGAAGTCGGAGCTATTGTTGCAGCTCACTAATTTCTGGATAATTTAAAGAATTTGTTGATACATTGTTTCAATAGCTTATACTTAGAGCATAGCATTGAAGATGCTAATGAGGGATGCATACCCTTGAAACATCATAGAATTTTTTTTACGTAATTTTTATTAGATATAATATTTATGTTCCGGCAGCGTGATAAGGATGATCATCTCTGTAAAGAATGAGAAGTAAAGCGAAAATATAAGCTTGAATAAATCTAATACCGAATTCGAAAATGGTATAAAATGCTTCAAATACTGCACATAAAATTATTCTTCTAGAGCAAGAAAGAATAGCAGATTCTAAGAAGCCCCCAATGATTGCTATAACAATATGGCCTGCTGTAAGATTAGCTCCTAATCGAAGAGCTAGAATAAGGGGGCGAACCCCAATTCTAACTGTCTCAATTAAAATTAAAAAAGGATTTAGTCCTGAAGGTGCACCAGATGGTAAAAGTGATGCAATAACTTTTTGGGGGTCGTGATTAATTCCTGAGATGATAAGAGTTACTCATAAAGGTAGTCTGAGAGAAAGAGTAATAGCTAGATGACTCGTTTCCCCAAAAGTGTAAGAAATGAGACTACAAAGGTTAAGAAACAAGATTATAATAAATAATCTTACTATTCTTAAAGAAAAATAGGCTAAATGTTTTCCTGTAGAGACTTTAATAAGAGAAGAAATTGTAGTTTTTAAGTATTTCAAAAAAAGATTTCATCGGCTAGGACCAGTTCAGAACCTTATGGTTGAGATAAAAAGTAAAATGAATCTTGTAGATCATATTAAAATATACGCACCTAAAAGGACAGAATTATGGTCATCAAAAGTAGAAAAAATATCTATACACATTATCAATTTCAAGAAGTTGAAGACTTCTGGTTTTCAGGCGTAGTCAGTAGTGGGGCACTATAAAATGGTTTAAAATTTCATCACATTACGATAGAGAAAATTAAGAAAGTAGTTCAAATAAATAACCAAATAATCAATCAATTAATAGGAGCCAAGTGAGGCATTTAAAAAATACTATTCTGTATAGTAACTTTGACATGACAAATCAATATTATAATTTAACTAATTCTTTTTAATTTAAGTTTCTACTGCATTGCTTAATAACCAAGAAGTGAAATCTTTCATGGCTACGGCTTCTAAGACAATAGGTATGAAAGAGTGATTTGCTCCACACATTTCAGAACATTGACCGTAATAAACTCCAGGATACTTAATAAAGAATCCAATTTGATTTAAACGTCCGGGAATAGCATCAGTTTTAATTCCTAAGGAAGGAACAGCCCAAGAATGAATTACATCAGCAGAAGTAATAAGTAATCGAACTGAAGTTTCTGTAGGAACTACTACTCGATTATCAACATCTAAAAGACGGAAATCACCTCTGTTCAACTCTTCTGTAGGAAGCATATAAGAGTCGAATTCGAGATTTAAAAAATCTGAATATTCATAAGATCAGTATCATTGATGTCCGACTGTTTTAATAGTTAGTCTACAATCTAAAATCTCGTCTAAAAGATAAAGTAATCGTAAAGAAGGAAGTGCTAAAAAGAGTAAAATAACTCCAGGTAGAATTGTTCAAATGGTCTCAATTTCCTGCCCTTCAAGAACATAACGTGAAGTAAAAGTGTTTGTTAGTAAAGAAATAAATGCATATCCTACTACTGTCATAATTAATACTAAAATTAGTATTGCATGGTCATGGAAAAAAATTAGCTGTTCTATTAAAGGTGAAGAAGCGTCTTGAAATCTTAATTGTCCTCATCGGGCCATATCTTGTTCTTTTTATAGTGACTTTATTTAATTAAGAACTAAAAAAGATAAGTAATAAGACTGTTATAAGAATTAATCTAAGTAAGAAGTTAATCGAATTTTTCTGCAGATTTTGATTCTTTTGTGATATCTCTATTAAAGAAACAAATCTTCCTGACCCCCCTAAAGTTTCTAATCAACCTTGATCTAAAGTTTTAATGAAATTTATTCTTGTCTTCATTGTAAATGAAATTAAAGGAAGAGAAGAAATTGGGATTAAAAATCATATTAATGATAGAAAAGAGTATTTTCCATCAAATCTTATTTTTCTAATAAATCTTTTTTTAGAAATGACAAAAGAAAGTCATCCCCCTATAATAATAACAAATAAAGTCAAGAGTTTAAAGTAAATAGGTAAGAATAGAGATATATTAAATTCTAATATGTTATACTGTATGAAAGCTCCTCCGAAAATTGTTATCAAACTCATGAAAATCATAGGAAAAGTGGATTTCACGTCTTCGTCGTAAATCTGATGAAGGGGGGAATGGTTAAGTTGTCCTCAGATAGAGTATAAAGAAAGACGCAAAGAATAAGCGGAAGTCATTCCTGTAGCAAGAAAAATTAAAAGTAAAATAAATATGTTACATGGGCTAAATAAAAAAGTTTCGAGAATTAGATCTTTTGAATAAAATCCTCTTAAAAAAGGTGCTCCACAAAGAGCTAGATTAGCAATATTCAAACATCTAATAGTTAAAGGCATGTCTTTTCATAGGCCCCCCAATATTCGCAGGTCCTGAATGTTATTGTTATTATGAATAATTATTCCTGCACATAAAAATAACATAGCCTTAAAAAGAGCATGGGTGTAGAGATGAAATAAGGTCAAATAAGGCATTCCTAAGGCAAGTCTTATTATTATTACTCCTAGTTGACTAAGAGTAGAAAGTGCAATAACTTTTTTTATATCGTACTCAAAATTTGCTCTTATTCCGGCTATTAAGAGCGTGGTCACAGAAACAAATAAGAGTCTTCTTTTAAAATATTCCCATGAACTGACAAATGGGTAAAACCGAACTAATAAAAAAACTCCGGCAGTTACTAGTGTAGATGAATGAACTAGTGCTGAGACAGGAGTTGGGGCAGCTATAGCTGCAGGCAGTCATCTAGAAAATGGTACCTTAGCCCTTTTCGTTATCCCAGCTAAAAGAATGCAGGAAGAGATGGCTCTAACGAATTTATAATTCTCTATTGATATCACGTTTCAATGTCCCTGTATAACACAAAGTCCGATAGCAGTTAAAAGAGCTACATCACCGATACGGTTTGCTAATGCAGTAATTATCCCGGCGCCTAAGGATTTATTATTTTGGTAGTAAACAACTAGGGCAAAAGATACAATTCCTAAACCATCTCATCCCAGTAATAGGGACACTACCCTAGGAATAAAAATTAATGCATTTATTGACAAGACGAACATCATCACTAATCAGATAAAACGAGGTAAAAAAGGATCATTTTCTATGTAGGAGGATGAAAATATTATGACACAAGCAGAGATAAAACAGACAATAAAGCTGAATCTTACTCCTACAGGGTCCAGGATGATAGGAAATGTTATAAATGTCCTTCTTACTCTAATGATTTCTCACTCAATAATAAAAGATTTATTTGTTAACACAAGAAATGTTAAAAGAGGGAAAATAGAAAAAGAGTAGAAAAATAAAAAAAGTCTTCTAATAGAAGAAGATTTCAAAAAAATTGGAGTATTAATAAATCCCATAATTAAGTAAAGAACTCGCTTTATTTCTAGGCCCACATCCTAATGTTTTCTTTAAACTAACTTAATAATTTTTTATTTAAAATCAAAGGCATACAATATCAGATTTTAGAATAAAAATATTTACAGGTACTCAGTGTAACAAGAGAGTTGTTAAATTTACAGTATTAAGTGAAGAGAAGGGATAGACTATTTTTGGGGCCCCTCCATGTTGAGTTGCTGTATAAATATATAAATTATAGGCAGCAGCTAAAAAACTTATTAAAGCAAATGGGATAAAAAGTCAGAAATTAGAAGCCATAATTCTTGGAAGAATAAGAATTTCTCTTAAAAGGTTGATTGAAGGTGGGGCTGCTATATTAATAACACAAAACAAAAACCATCACATAGCTAAACTCGGAGCTAGAAGTAGAAATCCTTTTCTCAGAACTAGGCTCCGGGTATGACTTTTTTCATAAGTTGTGTTTGCTAAATAAAATATTGCGGATGAACATAGACCATGCGCTAGTATCATTCCCAATGCTCCTTTTCATCCTCAAGAAGAAAGGGAAAGAGCTCCTGCTAGTATTAAACTTATATGTCCAATAGAGGAATAAGCAATTAAAGATTTCAAATCTACCTGACGAAGGCAAATTATTCTTGTAATTACTCCTCCTCAAAGACTGAATCTGAGTAAAAGATCTTTAACAACTGTTCTTCTAACAAGAAGAAATTGCATCATACGTAATATTCCGTATCCTCCAAGTTTTAGTAAGACTCCAGCTAGTACTATCGATCCTGCTACAGGGGCTTCTACATGAGCTTTCGGAAGTCAAAGATGGACAGAAAATATAGGTAATTTAACTAAAAAAGCACCTAGTCTAATTAAAAATAGTATGTTAATAACTCAACTAGATCTTCTTATGTACAGCAATTGTTGCATGTTTCTGTAAAAAATATTAGAAGAGTAATTATTTGAAATTCTATATAGAATTAAGATTAAAAGTGGTAAGGAAGCTGTGATAGTGTATATTATTATATATATCCCGGCCTGAAGACGTTCAGGTTGATATCCTCAACCCAAAATTAAAATTAATGTAGGAACTAAAGATAGCTCAAAAAAAACATAAAATCATATAATATTTCTGCAGAGAAATGTTATTATTAAAACTAGATTTAAAAGACAAACAAAAAAAGAAAATAAATGAGATCTATTATTGGCAATTTTTACGCTCTTATGTCTAGCAAGTAATATAAGTAAAGAAATCCACCAAGTTAATGTAATTAAAGGACTGCTTAAACCGTCAGTTTGAAGAATTTCCCTAAATATTTTTATGTTAGTAAAAGAAAAATAAAAAGATATAAATGATACAAAAGAACCAAAAGATAGGCCTCAGACTCGAATATATCAAGAAATTTTTATATTAAAGACAGGAACAATAAGAAAGACGTTTAAAAAAATTAATTCTAACATTTTTGAGAACTAAAATTATAAACGTAATCATTACCATGGGTTCGAATTAGAGACACCAAGATAGCTAAGCCTAGCCTAGCTTCGCAAGCCGCTAAAGTAATAAATACTAAAACCGTGTATGTCTCTGAATTTCCGACCCTTGTTTCTCCTAGTATAAAGATAAATAACGTAAGAGTTATTGCTTCAAGTCTTAGCAAACATCTTAAAAGGTGCTTGTATTGAAGAGAAAGAGCTAGTATAGAAAATAGCCCTCCTACAATACCAAAAATATAAAAATAAGAAACTTGTATCATATCTTATTTTGTAATAAAAGCTAAAGTATAAGCGTCGGTCTTGTAAGCCGAAGATTGGAGAGGTCTTTCCTTATTGCAAGTTTTATTATAAGCTATCAAGTGATTCGAACACTTAAAGTTTGTTTTCAAGACAAAATTTCCCCAGGTAATAGCTTTAAAAATAAAAATTAGGTATTAAAAGTTTTATCCCACAAATAATGACAGTAAGGGGCAATAAAAAAGTAAGAAAAAAAGACAAATGTAAAAATTCGACCAATAGTCTCATAAGGGTATTCTACTGGCCGTGCTCCAATTCAACTTAAAATTAGTAAGGATCCTAATAAAGATCAAAATAGAATCTGACTTGGAGGAGAAAATCTTAATGAATAGTGGGAACTTATGTGGACTAAAGGGGGCACAAAAAAAATAAGAATAGCCATAAAGAGTGCAATGACACCCCCTAACTTATTTGGAATTGCTCGTAAAATTGCATAAGCAAAAAGAAAATACCATTCTGGTTGAATATGTGTTGGGGTGACAAGAGGATTTGCTGGAATAAAATTTTCAGGTTCTGTTAATAAATTAGGCATAAATAATATTACCACTACTAGAAAAAGAAATACAAACAAAAATCCAATTAAATCTTTAAATCTGTAGTAAGAATGGAAAGGAATTTTAGTTCTGTCTCTATTCAGTCCTAAAGGATTATTTGATCCTGTCTCATGCAAGAATAAGAAATGAACAACCACTAAAGCTACAAGTAAGAAAGGAATAACGAAATGGAAAGAATAGAAACGATTTAAAGTAGCGTTATCAACTGAAAATCCCCCTCATAGCCATGTTACTAGTATGTCTCCAATATAAGGAATGGCTGAGAATAAGTTTGTAATCACGGTGGCAGCTCAGAAAGACATTTGTCCTCAAGGTAGAACATACCCTAAGAAAGCTGTCGCTATTGTTATTATTAGAATGACTACTCCAATATTTCATGTCTCTTTTCATATAAATGAGCCATAATAAAGACCTCGAAATACATGAATATATATGCAGATAAAAAAACAAGAACCGCCATTGGCATGAAGAGAACGTAATAGTCAACCTCTGTTTACATCACGCACAATATGAATAATAGAAGAAAAAGCTAAGTCAGCATGAGGAGTGTAATGCATAGCTAAGAAAATTCCCGTAAGAATTTGAATAACTAAGCAAACTCCAATTATAGAGCCAAAATTTCACCACATAGATAGATTTCTAGGAGCTGGCAAATCAATAATTGCGCCATTTATAATTTTTAAAATAGGATGTGTTTTACGTATTGGACTTCGCATATATAAATAAAAATTTTTGATAAAAAAATTATACCTTTAGGATGAAAACCTGAATGTGCTAACTTACACTACAAAAACTTTATGCAACCCTAAAGAAAATGTTCTCGTAAAGGTCCTTGTTGGTAATAGCAAATTTTCACAACTGCTAAAAGATTTAAAAGAAGAACAACTCCTAGGCCAATTATTACTGATACACAAGATGAAGAAACTAGTTTCTCACCTAAAGAAGATTTTCCAAATCTGAATCTTTGCGAGAAAAGATCTCTTGTTAGCAGTCTATCAGAAAAGAAAAGATTTAAGAAGATGAATGTTACTAAAGTTCATAAAATAAAGAAACCAAAAATTAAATTTATTCCGCTAAAATAGACATTTGGACTTAAAGCTGATACATAAGCAAATATCACAAGAAGGCCCCCAACGAAAATTAAAAAAAGAATAAACCCAAATCAGGAATAATTTAGTAATCCGACAAGAAAACAACTTACCAGTCTACAAAGTATGATACATAGACCGACTCTTAGTGGGTGCATTATAGTCGGAAGGACAAAAAAAAACGAGAGAGCTAAAGAAAAAACAATATAACTAGTCATTCAGAAAGTGGGGGCAACCCAGTCTTTGGCTTCCAATGCCAATATTTTTTTTAAACTACTTATCTGTTTAAAAATCAAGCATAAAAAAAATTCTGATAAGTACTACTAATCCTCTTAATGATAGAGGTAAAAATCTTTTTCATGTTAAATTTATTAATAAGTCATAACGGAACCGAGGCAATGTTACACGAATTCATACAAAAACAAAACAGAAAAATAAAATTTTCAAACAAGTTAAGAAGTCTCTAGAGAATCCAAGAAAATAGGGCCCTCCAAAAAAAAGACAACCTGTTAAAAGTCTTATTAAAAGAATATTGGCATACTCTGCTATAAAAATTAAAGCAAACCCTCCGGATCCATACTCAACATTAAAGCCTGAGACCAACTCAGATTCTCCTTCAGCAAAATCAAAAGGTGCACGATTAGTTTCAGCTACACAAGAAACAAGTCAAACTAGTCCCATAGGAAAAAGAAGAAATCTAAATCATACTAGGCTCTGAAAATCTTGAATCTTTAAAAGATCTAAACTTAAAGAAAGAAATAATGAAAACAATAGAATTAGTGCTATTCTAACTTCGTAAGAAATTGTTTGAGCAATAGCTCGAATTGCCCCTAAAAGAGCATACTTAGAATTCGAGCCTCATCCTGCTAAAAGTGTCCCATAGACATTTATTCTAGATACACAAAGAAAAAATAATATCCCAAGTTTTAGTACAGTTGTTGCAGAATCTCTAGGTAAAAGTTGTCATAATATTAGAGCTAAAATTAACCTTAGAACAGGGGCAACAAAATAAGGAAGCTGATTTACTATCTCAGGCTTTCTTATTTCTTTTGTTAAAAGTTTTGCGGCATCTGCCAAAGGCTGTGGAAGTCCCATAACACCGACTTTATTAGGGCCTTTTCGTACCTGCATATACCCTAGTCCTTTACGCTCTAGTAAAGTAAAAAAAGCTAATCCTAGCAAAATGCACACATATGTGACGAAAAAAGAAATAAGAGAAACAATCATTATTAAGAAAAGGGCTTTCACCTTTATAATCAGAGCTTAAATCTAACACATTTTCTGTCATCTTAATTGGAGTTAAGTGAAATTTTACTTTCTTCTATTGAACCTAACTCAATCACATATCTTCTGCCAACTTAACTTATATTATTATTCAAATTTTAATTAAACTCTATCAAATTCCTAAATATTTTAATTTAAAACGGTCCTTTCGTACTAGCTTAAAAAACTTTTTTCTAAAGATAGAAGCCGACCTGGCTTACGCCGGTCTGAACTCAGATCATGTAAGATTTTAATGGTCGAACAGACCAACCAAAAAAGCTTCTACACCAATTGGGAATCTTAATCCAACATCGAGGTCGCAAGCCCTTTTTTCGATAAGAACTCTCAAAAAGGATTACGCTGTTATCCCTATGGTAACTAATTTTTCTAATCAATATGTTTGGATCAATATAGATATATTTTATTTTTAAAAGGAAGCTTTATTGTTCCTCAGTCGCCCCAACTAAAATAAATAAGAAAACAATAAAATTTTGATTCATATTTTTACTCTCTCTATTCATTAAAGCTCAATAGGGTCTTCTTGTCTTTTAGATTTATTAATGCTTCTTCACATCAAAATTAATTTTTAAATAGCAGATAGGAGACAGCTTTGTCTTCGTCAAACCCTTCATACTAGCCTTCAATTAAAAGGCAAATGATTATGCTACCTTTGCACGGTCAGGGTACCGCGGCCGTTAAATTTCATCACTGGGCAGGTTCGACTCTTTATCTTTCTTTTACAAAGAGCCATGTTTTTGATAAACTGGCGAAACAACTTTTTGCCGAGTTCCTTCTATCTGTTTTATATTGAAAAAAAGATTTTTCTTATTTTATTTTATGCTATAATAAGACCACTTTTTATTTAAATACTCATCTTACCAGAATCTCATTTAGATTTAAGTTTTCTAAAAATTCCTAGTAAACAAGGGTAAAATTTTTTAAAAATAAATTTAAAGAATAAAAAAGTTATAATTTATAACAAGATATTTAATTAATGGCTAATCTTAAGCCTATACTTAACTTTTCTTTAATAAATATTTTTACACCATAAAGAAGCTTATCCTTCATTATCTTAGTTATTTATCCTATTTATGACTTTCAAAGACATAAACACTACCTAAAAACAGACACTTTCATATCTTTACTAGTTAACCAGCTATCATAAGTTACGGTAGGCATATCACCTCTACTAAGTTCTCTTTATACAATCTTTCTACATTGACATAGAAACTTAGTAGCTCAACCTATTTCGGGGAAAGCAAATCCATGCCTTCGTCTAGATAAGCCATCATACAAAAGGTACAGATACTAATTCTTACTTTTTTATAATTTTAAACATTCCCTCGCGGTACTTTTTCACTTTAGTTCTCAATAAAAGAGTCTTTCAACCATACATCTTCTTAAAATGGTTTTTCTGTCTTATTTTGTTTTTTATAAAAATATTACAACAAGTTTTTTATTTAAAAGTAAGTCAATCTATAACTATTTATTCAATGTAAGTGAATTGCATTATCTTATGCTATACTTTTATTTTAAAGACACCTTCCGGTACCTTTACTATGTTACGACTTATCTCATTTTTCAACGAGAGCGACGGGCGATTTGTGCACACTCTAAAATCCTAGTTCAGCTTAACACTCTTTCTAAAGCTTACTCTCAAGTCCTTTTTCACTTTTTTATTACATAAAAAGATCCATAAAAAATTTTTTACAGTAACCCACCACCCCTTTCTTATAAGCTGCACCTTGATCTGACATAAAGAAATAAATTTCTTCCAGCTAACTTCTTCTTTTTTAAAAGTTACCCGATGACGACGGTATACAAACTGAATAGCAAAAGAAAGTTAGGTACTACGTGGAATATCGATTACGGGGCAGGTTCCCCTGACTGGGTTTAGAGCACCGCCAAGTTCTTTAAGTTTTAAGGTATAAAACTCGTAATACTCGGGTATAATTGTCATTACATTTACTTCTTAAATAGCGGGGTATCTAATCCCGGTTTTAATAAAAGTTTTCACGGCATCATCTCAAAGATAGAAAAAAATCTTAAACTGACTTTTCTAATTTAACTTATAAAGGCAATCAGGTCTATCTTTATCTTAAACTAACCATCTTTTAAACCGTTTTATTTTGACTTAACTTTATTTGTCTAACCGCGGAGGCTGGCACAAGTTTTTCCAAGTTTATTGACTAATCCCTAAATCGTAGTTTCCTACATTACTTAATCTTCAATACTGGTGAAGTGAAATAGAAATAGGTATTTTTTAATAAATAATACCAGAGAATTTTCCCAGAAAAAGAAATTTATTCTTTCTAAGAAAAATAGCTCGTCCTCACTTTCCTCAAAAAATTCCATGTATTTTAGGTAATCACAATCAAAATTTCAAGCCAGAACCAAACTTTTGATAGAAGAACACATAATTCATACCTGGGGTATGAGCCCAGTAGCTTAAACTTAGCTTATTCTATCTCTCAAATAATAGTTTTTTTAAAAAAACCTTCACAAAACCAAATGATTTTATGGCTTAAAAAAATACTCAAAGATTTAAGAAGTCATTTTTTTT
>JAUTBQ010121859.1:0-15454 GCA_032361185.1 Lepetodrilus ovalis | reverse complement strand
ACAGTGTCCCCTCGATATAAAGCTGAATTTGGGGTCCATGACATACCCCCAGCCTTATAGTACCAGCCTTATAGGATGGTAAATAACAAAAATTAAAAATGGGATCCACTTCTGACCCAGCCTTATATCTGAATCCGCTCTGTATCGATCAGCCTTATATCGAGGGGTCACTGTATATATATATATATATATATATATATATGTAACCCTACAAAAAAATAATGAAATAAATAAATAAATAGAACAATAAAAAATATATTAAAAAAAACGATAATGGCCTGCTTCAAGTTCCTGTGGTCTTGACTATGATGCTCCTGGTTGTTGTACTTGCTGAAAGTGTATACCGTAATTCTCCTAATACTAGTAGTTCAAAATTGTAACTAAATAAAGGATTCCTTATAATGTTTTTTTTATTTTTTAAAATGATTGTGTTCGAATAATTAGAAAATTACGATTTAAAAATAAAATGGTCATGTTCGTATATTTAGGGTCGGAATGTTGTTTTTTGGGCCGATTAATTTAGGTGTTTGAATATTTAGAAGGTTCTAATTAATAGGTTAATTACGGTATATACTTTAACTTGAAAGATTAATCCAATGATCTGGTTCTTTCGCTTGCTGGTCAGATTTTGACAAAAAATCGAAGTGTCAGGTTCGACAGGTTCAGAGTGTATCAGATAACTTATTCACTTGCAATATAGCTGATACAGGTATAACCTGGTTCAACAAGCTATCCCCATTGAAATATTCTGTTTTACTGTCTTGTTTCAGATTAATCACTCAATAAAATATGAAAAATTATCTCGATAATTCAAATGTATACATGGTGATAGTAGTTTCAGATATCACTGACACTGTGTAAAATAAAATAAAAATAAAGTATATGTTAACCAACTGGATACTAAAAAAATATATTATTTTCTCTTAAATTTTCATTTGAAAACTATAATAATATAATAATATTCTTAGTGATATATTTCAAATATTGGAAATTAGTACTAAACAATAAACATGGTTACCGTAAACTTTCAATGGCAATCCTAATGTTCAATACAGTATCTCAATGACATTTTGAGTGCTAGAAGCATAAGCAACGTTATTATTCTTGGCAACCCATTACAAAGGTGCATCTCTATGCATTATTTTGAACTATGGTATGTGACTCAGGAATGTAGAGTGTGGGAGAGGAAGTGATGAGACTATAGATGCTGAGACCCTATCCAGCACATTTCCTTCCTCTTCCTCATTGCACACCCACACTGCTACTGCTAGTCTGACATACTCCTCTGCTAGTTCACACATTCTCCTCTGCTAGTCAGATGCATTCTCTCCCTCCACTGCTAGTGGGCATTCCAGCACAGGTTGCTTCTGCTACAGTTGTGTGCCTAGGTGTTGGCCAGATGGGTGGTTAAAGTGGACTAATTTGCCACAGACTTGTGCTTGGGAGCTCTCAGTACGCTACTTGTTACCAGTTGATAATCAGACAGATTGTCATCTACAAGTAGCTGGCTGTGAGAGACTGTAGTAGGAGACAGAAAGGTCAGAACTGATGCTCAATATTCACTGCCATGTTTACTGTTTACTTAGAGTTTCTCTATACATTATTATCATGATAATCAATGTACCTGTAGTGTATAAAGAGTTTTGTAGGTTAGCCAGTCTTGGCATGTAAGCAGTATTTTCAGAGGCCATACATATCTCTGGCATAACACTGCAGGCGAAATCTCAGTAAGCTGTTTATTACCAGTTGATTATTAGATAGATTGTCAGCAAGTACGGTACATGTAGTTTAATTGACATGAGATGGATGAAAGGCTTTAATGAAAAATTGGATTTGTAATATAATAATGAATGAAAAAATTATTGTTTTGAAATTCAGTACATATGTATGTTCATAATATTCACCCTATTTCATGCCTTCTCAATCATATCTGTACTATTTTAGAAATTTTTAATTTAGAAATAGTATTCATGGTCAGGGCATAACACTAACTTGTCCGTTTGTCCGGGGCAAAAGGTTTGGGCTGTCAGGCAAATATTATATTGTCCTAAGTACTTGCCCAACAGGACAAGTATACAAAATTATAAGAAAAACAAATTCTATCATATTTTGGTGTTTATCAGAACTTCAAAAGTGAACTGGTTGCTTGCACAAGTTGCAGTATTATGAGTATACAGGTATATACTGTATATATTATTCAGACACCTAGCATGCTGGTTTACTAAACAATATTCAATATGACAAATGAATCGATAATATTATTAATTCAGTGAAATTATGAAGGTTTATTGTCCCTATGGGACAAGCATATTTCAGATGGGACAAGTAGATTTTAGCAGCACTTAGTGGTCCTTAATGTTGTTGCCCTAATTTAGTATTCCATGGGCTGCACACAAGGTATCTTCTCTAGCCTCACAGTTAGCACCAGCCAATGGTAATCTGATCATAAGCTTTACACCTCTACAAGGAACACCACTTGAGACTATTTACATAATTTAGGCTAAAACACCTGTCGGAATGTACTATGTAACATGGGAAGTGTCCATGCTTATCTTTACTTATCATGATTATGGATGGTTGCCAACTTTTCCTGCAGTGATCATATGATAAGAATACAAATCAAGGCATGCAACTTTGCAAGGAACAGTTTGTGAACTGTTGGCTAGTTGGTAATCACTGAATAGAACCCACACGTATCTGTCCTGCCATGTTTATCAATGTTTGGTCAGTTATCACTGTGGTTATCAGTTATCAGGTTATCTTGTAAACTTACATGGATTTATCAATTATTTGGTTTTAATGATGTAACACATGTGTATGGCGGTAACCGTACTCCAAGCTCTCATGATGTTTACCAACCTTGGGTATATCAATAACAACAGCATGCAGTAGCTAGCTGAACTCTAAAAGCAAGGGAGGTACACAAATAGATAATGATTCAAACACATAGAGGAGGTTTAGGTGGGGGTGTAGAGGAATAGACATCATCCATATGAGGTGCTTGCCAACAATCCTGTCATAACTTGGTCTTGATTTTCACGCTCGGCAGACCAACACACTTTGTGAACTAGTCTTCTGGCATCAGTGGGCTGTTTACTTAGTATATGTCTAACTATCCTTCTGGGCAGCGCCTACTGGAATGAAGTTTGGCAACCAGCCAGGAAGACCAGTTTTACATGTCGATAATTTAACGTAACCGTGGAAACTGCGCTAACAAACCAGAATCGCTTGCTGGTAACTTAGGTCAGAGGATAATACCGTAATATGCCCAATGTAATAGTTGTGAAAACACTGATGTACTGATTTGAACAAAAGGTATAGTGGCACTTGTAGACTCAGACTGGTAAGTTTGAATATGTTTCCACCAATGTTAAATTCTCGGTTATAGATGATTTCACTTATTTCGACCGTATTCATTAGATACTAAATTAACATAATTCTCATATGTTCAGCTAGATTTTAACATTTTGTAGTAAATTTATATAAAGATTTCATCAAAAGATAGTCGTACTGTGAGACATTTCCAACTTAAATTCATGGTTAGAATATTCTTCAAATATTACATAATTTTATTCAGCTAGACTTTTGATAACAATTTATTATAAGTTAGTGCATCAAATTTTTCAGTTTCTTCAGAGAGTAGATACTTCTCTAGACAGATATATCCTTTAACAAGCCACCGTTAAAAGTGTGATCTCACTCGCTCATGCCGATATTGAAAAGGGTATTAAAAGCAAATACGTCTTCTATTGTCGCGACATGCTGGGATTGTTGCACCAGTGTTGTGGTAGTCAGGGTACAAATTGACCATCCTGTGACTTCTACGTTAGTGTAAGGCATACTGAACTACTTCTGGTAGGGTCAGAGTTTCTATACAAACACATTTGCTGGTGCTGTACTATTATACTATACAAAGCTGTCTGTTGTGGGTACAGCACATGGCTATAGAGAGTACTGGTTACTGTTCTATAGTCTGAGCATGGAGTGTGTAATGATATAACTATAAGCTTGACTGCCATGGAGGGGTTGATTGTGACCCCAGGCAGTGTTTGGCAGGGGTCCAGCATGTTAGATGACAGAGGTTGATTGTATAAACACTTTGAACACTGGTCTTTCAATGGATTTCATGCGCTGACATGCTGTAGAAGCTATTCATATTAGAAGAGGCCATTAATCGACTCGTCTAGATTTTGTTGATAAATTATTTGCGACGAACCGTCTTTTGACTTGAAGGTATTTTCGTTGGTGAGTTTTAATTTATTCTTCATTTTTAGTTGAAGTTTAATTTTCTATCTTTTGGTTAGAAAGACCTGTTTAATGATAGCGTGATGTCGTTGGGCCAGAGTTCTGTCTCATGCCCAGGCAGTACTGGTAATTACTCTATCAGTTGGCCATCTTAAATAATACATTAAGTCAGACCATAGGGAGGTAAATGACACCTAGATAAGGATAGTCTGTAGGTATTAGTAGACTAAGACTATTTAACAATGTTGATACATGTTTTACTAGGTTAGGTATACATTGTGCCTACTCATGCTGGTTACACAAGTACGCATTATTGCTTATTCATTACGTATATTGTCTTTTGAAAGAAATAATTGTGTCATTGTATATTATTTATTTATTTAGTTCTTGCTTATTTTTTCCTCTTTGTTTTGTGTCTGGCATGAAATAGATTTACCGTATTGGTAAAAAGAATATATATTTTTGCTGTTATTTATTTTACTGCCTTTTGGTTTGGTAATGTGAGTAGAAGCTGTCAATGTATTGGATTACAAAACTAAAGCATCTGAGAATGCTTTCCTCATCATTTTCCAATCACTAATACACCCGCCTTGGCATCATCAACACATTCTGTTTGTAATGTAGCACGTGAGATGCATTATTTGTAATGTTAGGCTCGCGGAAATAGCATGTTTGACATTAAACAGTGGAATTCCTAGACACATCACTTGGAAAGATTTCTCATATGAATACTTATTCAATTAGTCTATATTTCCAGTGTATATTTGTACAAACAAGAAATTCAATTATTTTACGGAAAATGTACGTACAGTGTCCCCTTGATATAACACTGTTGGATACGGATATAAGGCTGGGTCAGATGTGGATCCCATTTTTATTTTTGTTATTTATCTGTACTATCATATAAGGCGGGGACTATAAGGCACCAAATTCAGCGTTATATCGAGGGGACACTGTATTCATAACCAGTGGCACAAAATAATAAGTACGTAGTTTGTTGAAATAAAAGTATTAATATGCAATTAAATTAAATGTATTTCCATGTAAAATAAAGTCCTTTAGCCAATAAGTAAATCAACTTATCTAATTGCTCTCCGTCATATGCCACTCATTCCGAAATTCCCTTATGTGTAGTCTCGTTATCTTTGCTAGTCATTTTCATTAAATGTTGTTAATGTTTAGGGCTCCAGACTAACAGGGCTAGTCAGGGAAAGTTTCTAAAAGTGCAATTTAACTTGCACCGGTTCTTCGGGCGAATTTTAGTCCTGAGCCCTGAATGTCATTACATGTACCATTTTCTGATTTCCAGTATTTGTATTGCAGACAGTCACGCCCAGCTGCCGAGATGGACCGGCACATGTTTGACCAGATCGCAAAGATCACCGATCACCTGCTCTTGTCCAGTGCGGCCGCTGTCCGCGGTGACCGAGTGACCAAGCTGGGCATCACCCACATCATCAACTGCACCATGGACGTGCCCAACCTTGACGTGGCCAACGTGGAGTGCATCCAGATCCACGTGGACGACGTTCCGTCAGCTCGGCTCAGTCTGTACTTCGACCGGTGCAGCGACAAGATCGACCAGATCGCCCAGCGCGGGGGTCGAGCTCTGGTTCACTGCGTGGCGGGAGTCAGCCGCTCAGCCACTCTGTGCATCGCGTACCTCATGAAGTGCCAGCGCATGTCCCTGAAGCAGGCCTACTGGCATGTCAAGTCACGGCGGTCGGTCATCTACCCCAATTTCGGTTTTTGGCGTCAACTCGTGGACTATGAAAAGAGACTCACCGGGACAAACACTGTGAAAATGATTAATTCCGGGATCGGTTACATCCCCGATGTCCTGGAGGAGGAGACGAGGAACATGATCTGGTTCGGACCTCAATCCACGTCGTACTCGCGGGCCTACGGGGGTGGTACGGTGCGAGCATCGTCCTTGGGTCATGCAGGAACCAGCGGTGCTGCCACAAGTCGTACAACCTACGGTGGAACGTCAGCATACGGTGGCACGTCAGCATATGGTGGCACATCAGCATACAGTGGCGCGTCGACATACAGATCTAGATATGGACGATATCACTAACCCTTGCAGTATTAGGCGTTGAGTTAGCGAGTGGTAAGGGTTAGACTTGTTCAGCATCTCGGTTATCTCCCCTTGATGGAAAGTTATGGCTACCTATCTATGCAGAGAATAGGAAGGGTAATTCAACAATGGCATTTCCTTATATTAGTTTATGCCAGCAAGCATGAATTACTGCAAGAATAAAGTCTGTCCTTCCATCACCTGCGTCTAGCCACATACAACCTAGTCCTATGCTGTCTACCGTGATTCTCCTGTTGATTCAAGCAGGAAAAAAAAAAGATCTTATTTTAAGTTAGATAAGTAGAACAATCAAATGAAATGTATCTTTCTAAAAAAAAGAGTATATTATGCATAACATATGCATGCATATACTGTTGGGTAATTTTTTATTTTTTTAAAAATTAAAATACGAAAATAAATTAGGTGTTTTAATATTTTTAAGGTAAAAAATGCATTATTATTGTAAATTAATTCAAATGTTTTAATTACTGTCAGCTTTGAATGAATAGGAGTATTAGGGTATACCGGAGTACCAAAGTTGAAATGTAAGGGAGATAAGTTTCGCATGGAAATAGTACATGAACTATTTCCGAATTCGTACCTAAACAAGCCTACCACTCCCATCTCAGTCATTGCTTTACCAGTCTTCAAGGAATGAATATTGAATTTTATATTTATTATTACCGTTGCAAAAATTATATAGACATATTATATATATATATACATTGTTACATCCTTGGTTACTATTTATTTAATATGTACATGTGTGTATATATTGTTTTAGATTTATTTTAAGTCAATACAGCATTCTTTACTATGTTTTACTGCAGTATATAATGAATTTGAGTTCATGATTTGCATTAACATTAGTTCTAGGGTTGCGATAATCATCCTCTATGTAACTGGCATTGACCATGTTGACTAATCAATGTTTGGGGCAAAACAGTACTTTAGAAAAGACTATGCCATACTTGTATTGAAAATACATGTTTAGCTAATTGTGTTATGCTTACCTTGTAATGTGACTGTGGTTAAGGCATGAATGTCGCAATCTATCTGATGTCACACAGGATGTGACACTTGGCATGATGTCATTGCCGGAAGTGTGATATCAATGCTTTTCCGAATTATATACTCAACTAAATTAATTAATGGCCAGTGGACTTTTTTCATTCTAATTTAGCGCTATATCATTTTAACAGTGATGATGGTCACGTCTTCACGCTTCAGATACGCTTCAAGAACCTGCAGGCCCATACATGAAGAAGAATGGCACCAGGTTCTTCAATCCAAGTTCAAAAATTTGGTAGAAAGCTTCCCCACAAATTTATCTGCCAGCCTTTGATGTATTTTCTTGAGTATACTTATTAACCCTCTTCCTGCTGCCGGCGACTGCAGGCGTTTGATGTGAGAAGACATTTGATGAACCAGCAGCAAGAGGGTTAATTGTGTGCAGTCAACAGAACAGCAATCGTGTTGTCATTGTTGTCAAGTTTGTAATTGTCGTTGGTCACACAGTACAAGTGCCATCTCACTACTCCACTGTAGAATTACAAAGAAGTAAAATTTTAGAACCATCAGATCTGAACTTCAAAATGTTAGTATTTCTCGTGACTGAGTCGCCTATGGGCGAGATATTCCTGCTGCGACATAAAGCAATAATTCAATCAATATACTATTAGGTACTACCGGTAATAGTGGAGAATATAGGAGCATTAGAACAGGAGTGACTGTGCACATTGTTTCTCTTCATTTTATTTGGTTGATTATCATTGTTGGATATTGTCTCTAACATTGTCATCTTCCACCAATGTACATGGTGTGTAAAGCTTTCCTGTGCAGTTTACAATATGCCAAAAGTGTTTTGAAAATACACCTGTATTCGCTAAATATTTATCATTTATTATTACTTCAGAATGATTTCTTTAACTTAACTTCTTGAGATATGGTTGCTATTTCACAGCTTGTCATATGCTAACATTTACCGGTAAATCACTAATTGTTTAGCCTCGAGAGGAAAATATTTTCTATAAAAGTATTCATTCTAACTTTTTAGAATAGATTACAGTAGATCTATAATATTGAAAGAATTGATCTGATGGAGTAGATCTGACAGTGTTAATGGCAAGATACAAGCAGAACCATTCCTGAAACCATCCCTGCACCCAAGCGATAGATTTGAACATTGAAGTAGATCTACGAGGTGAAAAGTATTAACAAAAAATAGAACAGTCATATTGTTCTCAATTTTTTTCTTCTGGAAAACCAATGATACTCAATTCCAACTTGTATCCAACTTGTATCCCAAATTATCAGGTAATATTTTTTTATTTGAAAAGTTGGCACAAAATTGGATAAAAATCAATGCAAGCCCCATGCCACAATCATGCTGATAGCTTTAAACACTTTTTTTTCAATCTCCACTTGTATGCTGCAACTGCCAAATACACCAATATATTTTATTTCAAATACATTTACTGCATTACTTAGGAACCATTTGGACTAGTAAAGGCCAAGAGTTGATATGTGTGTTAGCATGATAATCGTGGCATTATTAGCAAGTCTGATGGAAGATTTCGGCTGATATTTCTCCACTGCTATGTGTACAGATTCTATGTCTGTTGCCCATAATATTTCTGAGGTAGTATTGCAATGACATCATTTAGTTTAGGTTTTTTTATGGAGATGTTTCTTCCATCAGAAACAAAATACACATCATTAGCATAGAAATGTTACATTAATACACAGCAAACAAGAACTCAATTGTAGAGGAGTGATGTATATGTGCTTATGCTAGTTGATTAACTTGTATTTCGTGTATTTCATGTTTTGCTATATTCTGGAACTAGTAGATTTTTTAATCTGAGTATCTGCAGGTAAAATTGTTTGGATTATAACAGCTAGAAAGTGCTTGTATTTATTACTATGTGAAACTACTTGGCCTTTCCATCTGTAATTACCTTTTACCAGATAATACCTTTTACCATGAATGTATTAATCACAGTGTCTTATGAACACAGTGATTTCTAAGAACAAAATATTTTCTGATGTGAAATGATTTGAATGTGCCTTCAGCTTTCCTTACAAATTTAACCAATTTTTGGTCTGTAACTAGGCTCTTCAACATTTCCATAAATTTTCTACATTAAAACCATCATTGTTCCTCAACTTCACTACCGTATTCTCGTTCCTATTAAATCTATTACTACGTGGAGCCATATTGTATTGGTCCTACCCATGGGTGTGTGTACATATACATGTATATTTTGGTACATTATTTAATACTATGGTGCCAACATTCCTAATATGGGCTTCATTGTAAATCTCACTGCTATTATTTATTATTTATATGACAGCAAAATATTATTTCCTGAAATGCAGGATCCTCTAGCTTATAAAAATATTTCTGTTACATTTTTCTATGTTACTACATTTTATAATGCTCAGTCATCTATTTTAAGAGGATTTTGTTCTTAGATTTGTGGGTGCTTCCCATTTATGATTACAATTGAACCCTTATATGTACATGTATCTCACAATTTTATACTTGGAGATTAAAAACGAAGTATGGGACATGCAAAGAATATAGCTTGTTGCCCAACATGCTTGTGTAGACAAATCAAATGTACCGGTACTTACTTTCAAGTAAAACTACATCTGACCATGAAATATGTCAACAATCCGTGATTGTGTGCTTTTAAGCAAGGTGAAAATGGCAGGAATGTTCTGTGCGGGATCGTGATTTTGGTCAGTGCTCTTGTTTGCATTATGAGCTGTGATGAGGCTCTGGTCAATACATTATATGTACATATTCTTGTTACTATGTTACACTTATTCTAAGCATTGTTTTTAACCTGTGTATGTTTTGTCTATTAGTCGACTCTCAACATTACTTAATTGTGGTTAATGTATGAGATGTTTCTAAATGCATGATCTCATTAGAATGAATTTTATTTCCCTGAGCTCCATGAGCCATGCTGGTGGTTTTATTAGGTATCTACAGTAGTAATATGATTGTTGGGGAACTAGTCCATAAAGATCCACCCTGATAACCAGGATAGGTAGAATTGGGGATGGGGTGATAAGCATTCCTTACAGTTGTCAAGATATAAATTTGAAGAAATATGGAGGGATCTAGGATCTATTATTATCATATTATAGTATTAATTTACATCATGTCCATTTTTTCTCTTATACATCTCAATAACATATTTAATGACTAGAATAGCATCCATTCTTTAAGCGATAAGTCACATACGGTACATGTACATGGTATTTATTTTGATGATATTTGTTCAGAATGACATACTCACCAATAGATACTGATAGAGAATGGCCTTGATGTTGTGTTATCCAAAGAGTGCAGTTTTTAGTGTGTTTTGTAGAGCTCTAGTCATGGGAAACTGGAGTAGCCTGTGTATGAAATCCAATATTTGTATTGGAAAATGTGTATTTTGCCCTTCTATTTGCTGTTAATGTTTGAAAATACAAAATCTGTATTTGACATGTTCTTTTTCAGAATGTCACGCTTTGAAGCGGTAGTAAAATGTCAGCTCAGTCTGTGCTAGATTGACTGCAGCTATTTCCACTATTATTAATAATTTGTTATGGATTTCCAGTGCGATTTCTATGCGAGTGTGGTATTGCTGTAAAGAGTCCCAGTTTCAACATCAGCAGGAAATGTGTGAAATGACAGGGCATGGAACATTTGTTTTAAAATAACAAATTATAGCTTCTTGTGCTCCAGGAATAATCTGTGATGTGGAATTTAAGTTTGTTTTTCCGTTTTGTAAATCATGTTCTCAACTTTTATTTATACTTTTTTTTATACTATTAAAAGTTGAACTCAATATATTGTGTATATTATTTGTAAATATTTGGTATCGTCCTTGCGTAGAATACACTTAAAAAAAGTGCCGTCCATTGAAAGATTATCTACTTGCGGAAAGAAAGTTATCGTGCGCCACTTATAAGTGGACGTCTACGAGCAACAACGCCGAGACGAGGTCATCATATTGAATTCGTGCTTACGTCACCGCTTCCAACCAACAACGTTGACGGCAAGAACGATACCTGTCTAAGGCGGATAGCTGGCGGTACTCTTCATGCTCTAAGCAACCGATTACGTGTACGTATGGGAAGCAACTATTGATGGGCCCGTCTTTGATATCCTCAGAACAGAATTGCTAGGTATAGATATTCCATTTCCCCCCCTATTTTACTCTGCGTGCCATCCGCACAGAATGTGGATGCCGATATATATATATTGCTTATCTGCCTATGCATCGCGTGGCCACAACCAGTCCATCAACTGGTTCAATTTGCCAACGGTGGCGTGCAGCCAGTAACTTCATTTCCAACTTGTAATAGATAAAGGAAAGTAATTACTCAAATTTTGAAGAATTCATTACTCTCAACAGCAATGATAATCAATGTTCTATATATAGGTAGAGAAAGAACCTGACGTACTTTGAATACTAGTATACTTATATATAGGTACTGTAGTCGTGTGTATTACTTGACTATTAATTGCTTACTTAAATAGGTTCTTGCTCGATTCACATTTGTTGTAAACGGAGTATGTAGAAATTGGTATAAGACAACTGGTGCATGACTCAGAAGCAGCTTATGCGTTTGTGTGTGTGTGTGTGTGTGTGTGTGAGAGAGAGAGAGAGAGAGAGAGAGAGAGAGAGCGCGTGCGTGCGTGCGTATGTGTCCGCATACACGTGCGTGTATAGCTTCCTAATAGATACTAATAATGCCGTCTTGATTATGAACTTTGAACGTTCAGTTGGACTAATTTGTCGTTAACCGTTAACGTAAAAGTCATTTTGCAATGACGTGATCGTTATCTTAAATTAACCTAATCCATAGCGTCCCGTGGCCGTGCTCAGCGTTATTGACTTGGATGCTGATGGGTATTGCCCATTATGTCGGCACTGTCTGTCCCGTGTTTACTGCCATCTATTGGTGCAGCATTCCAATATTGATCAACTTCCCTTCTTCGTGCACAGTTAAATGAATACAATAGGACAATGACAATAATTCACACATTAAGACTGAAGGGGATCAGCTATTCTGGGCCTGGATACATATATAGAGACGGGTTGGTAAGCTAAGTTAATTATAGTTATCTACTAGTATATACTGGTCTAGTGGACCTTTGGTAAATAGGTTTGTTCGTTTTCGTAACTGTATAATCCTTCGGTATATATACAAAAGTAAGTGTTAAATGTCATTCGTGCGCAACAAATATTACCAGTCATTCCTAAAAATGAATGGCAAATTATATTGTGGGATTAAATCATATCTGTGACTTCACCAGTGTTATATAGGCCTAAACCAGTACGCATTAATAGCATGATCATATAATAGATGTGTTTTCGAAACACAAATCTCTTTATTGTTACTTTTAATTAAAGGGATTGGTTTGATCTCTGCACGCGCAGTGGAAGTCCCAGCTATACCAGGTTAACCCCCTGACAACAGCGGCGGATACAAATGATCGGACATTTATAAAACTTCATTATTAATTTTGTTATGCTTTCTTAAATTCCTTATGCTAATGTGCTAACAACTCAAGAAATCAATACTAGATAACCCTACAAAAAAAGTACGAACGTTTACTTTGAACAGACATCTCAATTAGACTAATTATTATAGCATCAATTCCAAAGGGGTTAATGCTTCACCATATATGACGTGCAGGCGATGACGATGTCGCAATCAATACGACGGTGCGTACATGTAGAATCGCCCCACCGTTGTTGACACTGGCGCTTATGCAGAGATGCAAAGAGGAAGGTATGTATCAGAGTATTAGAATATATTATTACCTGCCTGAACACACAGTTCGTATGTACTGCACATTGAAAAGATTGTGCAAGTGCATGAACTCCATCAGCCGGTATGCCATAGGCATCTCCGTGGTCGTCAATGACTCTTTGTCCGTCATTGTGCCAGTGTATATGAGTATATATGCTATCAATATTATAATACGGGTGAAGGCATTAACTTTAAGACCAGATACGAATGCAGAATACACGGAGCAGTCTGTTTTGTAACAGATCGACAAATCATTACGAAGCGTCATCTTATTTCATCCATGCCTTATATCAACAGAGAGCACCGTTTAAAATAATTTTAGCCTAAGTTTATGTCATGTACGAGATTAATTTGGTATACAACAGACACTGTTATCAACAAAAAATAATAATAATAATTTGAACACTATAGGTTTTTTAAAGTCTTTATTATACTTTTTGTCTTTCACGTTACTCATTGGATAACTGACGAAGGTTAAATGTCACCATGGTAACGCTCACACTTCCCGTATGCTTACTGATGGCAGCATATGCTATATATCGGTGACCACGGTGGCGTCGTATGTAGAAGTACGCATACCTACCACAGTCGTAGAATTACATGAAGCCTTACGCTCTACCCACCCACGGAGTTACCCAAAACAGCTAAGTTCGGTGAGTAAGTAATGGATGTACTAATACGTATTGTATTGGAATGACCTAAACGAACGTATATATGCAGTTACATATATATACTGAGATAATGCATAGAAATAGTAGGCGTACATCTATATCCAAGTTGTCGCACCAACAACCCATATACTTATTATGAACCACTTTTAAAACCACTCTTGGATATCTCAATACATTGTATTTGTTCCTTTTCTTCTGAATAGCCAAAATCAGGGCGATTAAGAAATCAATATTGTCATTCGAGACTAGATCGTATATTTGTAATTGTTCCTATGTTCCATTTGCGTGCGTATATGTCCAGCCTGTTAAGAACGTCTTATTATTTTGTGTTCAGGTGGTTTTAGGATAATTGAACTCTGATTATAGCTTCTGTATTATGCTAATTATACTCTGACGAGTATGTGTGTACTTCGCCCAAGGTAATACAGACGTCTATTAAGATATTGGAAATCATGTTATTCTGGCTATACTTGCAACACACATGCTATTAGACGTCTTCTCGGCATTCCTTTCTATATACTAGTAGTTCCTGCTTTGACAGTAGTCCACGGTGATCGCCAACACATAATTACCTGCCGCCCACCGTCGGTTTCCGGTCATTAATTAAGTAATGTCGTCATATAGTGCCATATATATTCAGAAGTTACATCAATATATACCAGTCACGTGTTCGGTTGATTAAGACGTAGATGTTTATAAGGATAAATTGTAATTACTAATGTGGTTGAGCTTATTAACAATGTTAAAGGCATAATATCACAGATATGTATGGTTGTTTTGAACTAGTTCTTATAGCTACAACTGCAAAGTACATTCACTTGACAATCGTAGTACTTCCAAAAACCGTTCCACCGCTGTATGGTAGACACAATTCAATGACATCCCCACGATATAGGACTGTCAGTTATAGCTGATGATAACAACCTGAAAATGATCGTATTTCTTTTTGCATCATCATATATTTGCAAAGGGATATAACTCAACGTGGTACGACGAAAGAATATCGTCAAAGGTTCGTTTCCTTCATTATATATCAGTTGATGCATCAAAGATAAGATAATTAATGTTCTGTAATATTACTTCATATAAAGTATGAAATTTGTGATAACTATATCGAGTGAGTGCATCAGTAAATAACAACTTTTGTTTGGACAAATCAAACGTAAGTACTAGTAGTCTCATATACAAATTCGTTATACCATGATCTAGGTCAACCATCTGTGATAGTATAGCTTGAAACTGGACACACATAATTACTAATAGGCATGTGGGCATGTATTTGGGGTACGGGTTTCATGTCGCAATGAATAAATAATGACAATAATAATATAGTATTGATAATAACAAGAATAACAACCAGACAAATAATGGTAATTGGTCGATATTAATAATAATGTTAAGCTTTAATGGACAGAAACTGTATTACAGGTTTCGTTGGTGCATCAGTAAATAATTACTGTAATAATAGCAAGAACAATAACAGCAAGAACAATAGTGGTATTGCTCATTGGTTGATCCTAATACATGTTACGACTAATGTTAGTTTACATGGACAAAATCTGATATTATGTGCATTTGTAAACAGGTTTCACGGCCACAGCAATAAATATTAATAACAACAACAACAACAACA
>JAUTBQ010121748.1:0-15457 GCA_032361185.1 Lepetodrilus ovalis | reverse complement strand
ACACCACTGTCACTGTGCAGGCGACAGCCATAAGGTCAGTAATTAATACACCAGGTAGCCGCACTCTATGGCACATTCTGCTGATTAATAATGTTCTGTTTATCCAAGGTTGGATCTGGAATGATCGTGTAGCATTTATTTTGTCACGTCTCCGTTAACACCACAGAAGATATAAAATAAATTTAATTAAATCTAATTACAGTTAAATGTTACCTACAGAAACACATGCAAATCAATTACAGTATGGAAGTAGACGGATTTATATATAAACCATGAGACAATCTTGAAAGTCGCTCGTAACCCCAATTTCAAAAAAAGAGCCATTTTAGATTCATTAATTGATCCTATTATACTCTCTCAAAGTGGGGTACGGTATTGAAACGATTTCAGAACCATAGTTATAATGACGAGGCCCCGACATGAAATGTTTTTCAGTACAAACTCAGGCTCAACTTTTGTTCACAAGTCCCCATAAAAATTGAGCTTTAACCAGAAATATTTCTTCAAGAGTTTAGTAATCTCAGGACCAGATGACAATACAATAATAATGACATTTGGATTTTTCAGCCGAAAGAGGACACTTTACACCCGCGAAAAGAGCAAACTGTTTCTAAAACACCACACAGATTCCAGTTCTGGAATATTTAGGGTCAAGGTACGCAACTGTCTAAATAACACTCTGTTAATACTATTATAGTGGTTTGGTGTTTGTAAAGTGCTTTACTTTGGAGTTTTGCCCCCTGTACATTGCGCTACCCTGTCATTCCACCTCATTCAGTATGCCCCGTCATTCCACCCCTAAGACATAGCCAGTTCACCCCCAGACCAGTTAACGAACATACCACACTAGCCAGAATTGAAATGCATTCAATTCCCTTCCGATCATTAAGCTGACGACTGTCCAGTAATTTCATTCAAACAAACATTTATTGGCATGATGAATGATCCCATATCCTAGCTCCGACATTTAAACCCATTTTTGAGATTGCTGTGCGTGGATCAATTTCCCAGGCGAAATAACTGGGGGCATAACATACAGGGGCGAAACATGTAGACATGGACAATTTCTGCAAATCTGCTGATTTATTTGTCTTGAGGTCGACACAGCGTATAACCTACAGCTCCCATATCCTGGGCTTGTTTTCCAACTGAAATCATAATTGTCTGTTGCCATGTCTGGTTAAAGAATTGCATGGTAGGAATACAATTAAAAATAAACATATTTGTAAAACGTTAACTTTACTCTGGGTATATTTCTTTCAGGACAAAGTGATCAAGAAACACAACCTGAAGACGGCCAGATTTGAGGACTTCTTCTCGGGCCCTGCTCCAGTGTTTGAGAGGTCAGAGGTGAAGAAGAAAAGTCTGCCGCGCCCCTCCAATGGCTCCAGTAGCAGCCTCAACAGCTCGCCCAAGAAGAGAGGTCGCAAATCGAGAGAGGAGAAAGAGAGAATGGTTCGGGAGAAGAAGAGTCCCAAAGGTATGAAGCTGGATTTTTATTTAAACTTTTTATATTTTTTTTATTGTTGTTGGATTGTTAACCAAAGGCCCTGGGTTCAAATCCCGTCCTGGTGTCCCAGTATCAATGTTCTCGAAAATGACCATTCCAATGCCGTACTGATAGGATGTGCTGTAAGTGAGTCGGGGTTCGATGGTAAAGATTCTGCACCTGCCCGGGACAGGTATTATCCACAGAACAAGTGGAATAACCCAGATTAACAAGCCTTTTACCTACAGGGCAAGTAGTTTCATGTCTGAATGATGGTAATGAGAAAGGATAATGATGGAAACCACTAGTCCTTGTTGAAACGACAACAACAACCGCTATGAACCTACAGTGTTCGAAATACAAAATAAATAATCAGTAGGTCATTTTCCATGGGACCAATGTTAATGGTGGTAAAATTACCAATTTTTCAGGGGGATGGGAGGTGGGGTGGTGGTCACACAGATACCTTTAACATTGCAGATTTTCAAATGAACCTTTGACCCCCTCTATCTCTATCACTGAGCCTATGCCATATATGGATGAAAGATTTCTGCAGCGACATTAAGCTTAAATGACGGAATCGATCTAAGACATTGCAATGTATGCATTGACGTTTCAGATTTGCGAGCAGAACAGATGAGAGCTCAACTTCCCCAGCTGACTGCAGAGGAGAAGTCCATGTTGAAGGAGAAGATACGTATGGAGAGACTGGCGGAGAAGATGGCAAAGAAAGAGGAATTACGTAAACTGATGGAAGTCGAAAAAATAAAGAGAAGGGAAGAGAAAGCCAAGGTTAGTTTCATACTTTGAATATATTCATGGATGTTTATGGGGAAATATGCAATGATATGTAACATACCTGTTGAAATGTGTGCCCTTTTCTATCCCAGAATGCAAAGTTGAATGTAACAGATGCCTGGTCATTACGTGATGTTGACAATGTGTTTACTTAACTATTCATTTAATTAATTTCCACAGGAACGAGAAAAATTGCGAGTTGAAAGAATACGAGAAATCGAGATTCTCCGAGAACGAAATAGACCTAGAGAAGACATGGAGTGTGATGATTTGCGGGTCAGTATTAACCTTTTCTATCTTGAAGGCAATCAGAGATGCCCTTAAATAGCAGAATTAATCTCTGCTGAAATATGCATGACAGCATTTAAAACATCTTGATATATAGTAACACTGTCTGGTGATCTATAAAGTTAAGCCAATTGAATTTTTTTTTTTATTGTATTATTGAAATAGTGACCAAATATTGTTCTCAGGATACTATTACCAAATCTGGCCCTGAGATTACGTTACTTTTTGAGTTCAGCATGAAATCGTACTCAAAAGGTTCCTGTAAGCAGATTCACCAATCTGTTATCTGTTTCAGGTAATGCCCAACTTTAAGGCCGTGCAGACTCGAGTGCCAATGGACATCTTTGGAGATGCAGTGATGATCTTAGAGTTTGTTCATACCTTCAAGAACCTCTTTGACTTCCGTCAATTCTTCCCAAAGGGCTTTACATGGGGTTAGTATTTATCGTGGTATTTCTTTTGTCCAAGCTGGGTAGGTGTGCCGCATGCTGTTAAGGTGCTTCTGGCAGCTAGATTTGTACTTTTCCAAGAAGCAGACCCTTACCTAGTACATGTATTACTGGAAGTACAGGTGTTGTTCTTAATCCAGCAGAGGGAGGGTAAACTATAAGGACTCGTCCTATATATGGACTGCTATGTACACATTGCTATAAGATCTCTTATGAAGGCTCTGCTTGTAAGGACTGTTACAAGGACTATTGTTATAAGGACTCTGCTATAAGGACTCTGCTATAAGGACTCTGCTATAAGGACTCTGCTAAAAGGACTCTGCTATGAGGACTCTGCTATAAGGACTCTGCTATGAGGACTCTGCTATAAGGACTCTGCTAAAAGGACTCTGCTATAAGGACTCTGCTATAAGGACTCTGCTATAAGGACTCTGCTATAAGGACTCTGCTATAAGGACTACTACGTGTTGCAGGCATGCTGGAGTCAGCCCTACTGGACCACGACGTAGACGGGCCGCTGTGTGACCTGGTACAGATGCTGCTGGTAGCCATCTTTACTCTGCAGGAGGAGGAGGCAGAGGAAGTGGAGGAGTTGGACAAGGAGGACCAGGAGACCAGTGAGTCATTCACTAACACTAATATTAACACTATATTGTACTAATACAAGATAAATTTAGGCGTTTCCCATTTACACTGTGTCATTACACTTTGAGTTATGTCCCATTGTTATTTTAGTATAATACGCAAAAAGGATTATGACCATTATACAGGTTTTACTGGAAGTTGATACTGATGATTCAAGCAAAGTTCTATATCCGGTGGTTGAAGTGGAATTTTGCCTATCATACAATGGTGAAAAGGTTTTTGGAAGTACAAACATGATTTTATGTATGTCAAGCCTAAATATATATGATTGTATAACGCTGACCAGTTGGGCATGTTTCAGCGTGTACGTTCTACTTTCAGCTACAAGGACGGAGGAGATCCTGGAGGAGGAGTTGTCGGCCAATCAGATGATCATGCAGGCCACACTGGCCACGCAGACGCCGCAGATTGTCCACGGTGAGCCGACCTTGACCTCCACCTGCTCTTGTCGCAGAGTTGTCTTTCCCTTCCAAATTTACTATAAATTTTGTGCACTTTCCTTTCCATTTCAAATTAATTATTATCTTAGCCAGTCATCATTCTCCTTATCATTATTCCCCTTGCCTGATAGAGACCCTGATGGGGGGAAATTCTAGATTTCTAAGAATAATCAGGATATGCCTATTTTATGATCCAATGCCTACTCATGGTAGTTTTATCTGACGCTAAATTGTTAATCAAGTAATTTTGTTTGATTTCAATTAAAATGAATACCTTGGATACAAATTAAGTTTCTTGGTGTATTTTAAAAATATTCTTTTGTGAAATATTTCAGGGATGCCCCTAAAGAAGATGCTCCTGGATCAGTTTACGTTGACGGAAATCGTCCGTATCCACCTAGCATCGTCAGGGGCCCGTGCCAGTGTAAAGAATGCGCGGTTCCGCTACCAGCAAAGGGGAGGCTACTCATCCTTGGACGATGCCGGGTTTGAACTCAGACTCCAAGACCCTGGTCTGTTGAGAAGCTTGGCTGTCAACAGCATGTTTGATCTTAGTCCAGGTAATTAACAGGCATCAATTCTCTGCAGATCCGCAGAAATATGCAGATGCATTTGTCCAGGCGTTAAATTTTCTGGCACTAGATGTATTTTATGTATTAAAAATAATCTGAATTATTATTACAGCTGACAAGGTCAGGGTCATCCAGACTCTACTGCAGCAGATCATGTCGTATGCAGCCACGCGTGACGTCATAGAGGAAAGCTTTGAGAAGCTGCGACTGTTGAAGTACGACCTCAAACAAATGCAGTGGGCTGAGCAACGGCGAGAAAAGGAGGACGCTCAAGCTAGGTACGTATTTCTCCATAGATACCAGTTGCTCTAATGTATGTTTATGTCAAGTGTATTGCGCTAATTGGGGCACCATGTCACGAATCTCTTGTATCCCAATCCTGCCCTGGGCGCCTCTCATGATATTTATAGGATGTGCTGTGTGTTCAGTGGTAATGTAGATATCATCCTTGGTCTGTCAGTACCCGCCTGTGCTCACAGGCTTACTGCGATATAGTGTTGCAGATTTCCTCCATGATATAAGTGAAGGAATATTTTAAGCTGCCCTAAACCCCAATACAAAACAAAAGTAAAATATAAATGTTCAGTATCTTCTCGATATAACACAGACTATGGAGTCTACTGAGATGTAAATCAACAGATCGCTGACTCGCCAAGATGGGAGATATTTTTGATAATTCTGACATCACTGCCATTTAGAACAGCTGTATAAGTCTTTGATGTAACGTCCTGCCATTGATATCATGTTTGTTATATATCATGTTTGCTATATGTCATGAATGCAAGCATCCTCACAGATTGTATTTCCTGTGTACTGGTGCAGGTATCGGCAGCGTCTGGAGGAGAAGCAGAGAGAGCGAGACCGCAAAATTCAGAAGATGCTGGACAGACAACAGCTGCTTCAGATGGACGAAGCAAGGTGTGTACTGACTGCCTTCAACTGTTAGTGTTAATATTGGTGGGAGTAAAGTGTGGGTCGTGAGATCGATCAAAGAACAGCTAGAAGGTTACTATTTACTGTCACAGGTGGAAAGTGTTGGAGGGTCTGCTGGGGTAGTATGTGTTGGGTGGGGTAGTATTTGTTAGGGGATGGGGTGAGAGTCTGCTGGGGTAGTATATGTTGGGGGATGGGGTGGGGGTCAGTGGTAGTGTGTGTTAGTGTGGAGGATAGGGAGATAGCATCTGTCTGGGGGCGGGAGGATAGTGTCTGTCAGGTACATGTTAGGAAGTAGGGGTAGTGTCTGATGCCTGGTGTGGGTTTGGCTCGATGATGTAATATCAACCTGTCCGATCTCTCAGTTTCAGCGGCGGTGACGCCAACAGACAGGAGCTGAAGAACAAACTGCTGTTGCTGGACGACGACCGGAACACACCCAGCCCAGACCTCGATGACGACAGCATAACAGAGGAAGAGAAAGAACGGAGGAGGAAGAAGGAGGAAGACGAGGAGGGAAAGAAGAGATTGGACTTTGCCAAGAAGGAATACGACATGATGATGAAAATGCTGGAACTGCAACGGAGCAACGCCATCTACCCAATAGGTCGAGATCGCATGTACCGACGCTACTGGATGTTCCACACAATGCCGGGACTTTTCATCGAGGACCACGAGGTCAATGTGGACCCGGAGGTCTTGGACCCGTTCTCGACATACACGGAGAAGCACAGCTCCATACCACAGCTGACTGCCGTGGACGAGAAGAACACGAGCAGCGACAAGGAAAACAACGCCTCGATGAACGGGTCCATGGACGCGGATGTCTCAGCACCTAACATCGTGGAGGATCCGCGCGTGAAAGCTCTGAAGAAGGACGAGGACGTGATCATCATCAGTGACTCTGACAGCGAGACGCGCCCCGGGATGCTGAAGGACGGAGAGATGGAGGTCGACGAGCCCCCGCCTGCATTGGACAGTCTGGCCGCACAGCAGATCTCTAACCGAACGAAGATTTCGTGGTCTTTCATAGACGATCCCTCTCTGTTGAGCGAGCTCGTCGACTCGTTGAATCCCAGGGGATTCAGGGAGAGCTGTTTGAGACAGTCGATCATCGAGATCAGGAACGTGGTGGTGAGGTCTATACAGAAGTGTCCCGTAGACGATCTCAGTTTACCGCCGGACGCCGTGGAGGAAGCGCGTGTGAAGGCGCTGTCGCTGACGAGGGGGATCTCGGGGAAGAAGGCGGCGCGGGGGACGGTGCAGAACGACACGGCGCAGGAAGCTTTAGAACTCAATCTCAGGGACACTCTTCTGGATCTGGAGGATCGGATCTACGCCGGCAGTCTAGGATACATGAAGGTAACGTACTGTCTTCTTACAAGCATTTGGGCTAGAATAGGAGATCCTTATTCCCATTCGTCGCAAATGGGTGAAAGATTCCCGCAGCGACTTAACGGTAAACTCCATAATCACTCGCACCTATTCCCAAAACAGAAATTCTCAGGCCGATGTGTAGCATCCTGAAGCAGTGTGGAGTCGTTGTGTCTGGGGTGAATATTCCTGCAGCGACGGGAATCATTAAATCAATTAATGAATCTATGTAGAAACCTTTGTTTATAAAAATCATAGGTCACACAGTTTGTGGCAAAACCATACTTTACTGCCCTTGAAAAAACCCTCCATTGTGGAAATATTGTAATAATTATGCCATATTTTCAGATAAAGAATAGACAGGCGTGGAGAGATGCAATAGAACAAGGAAGTTACTGCTCCCAGCTGACCAACCCGACATTCTCTAGTGCATTGAACAGGTCTAAGGAGGAGTGAGTACAGTCGTGTGTCGTCCTATTGCCAGTAGCCTTTGTGGACATATTAAGTTGGACAATTATATTGTTTTAACAACAAAGAATTTCCAGACGTCTACAAGCTCCACATACTCTTTAAGAACTTAGAGACGCATTGAAAGACGACTGACACCAAATTCCTAAAGTCAAGTTTCAAAATTTGATAGAATGATACACTACAAATGATCTACCGGCCCTTAATTTATTTTGTTGAGTACAGTGCCCCCTTGATATAACATGGTCCGACGCACCGCAGATTCGGATATAATGCAGGGTGAGACGTGGATCACATTTTTATTTTCGTTATTTACCTGTAATATCGTATAAGGCAGATACTATATTATTAATAGGAATGTAATTACATCTGAGATATACAGATCTATTATGGCACACCTAAAATTATGGATGAAGACTTGCTTTTAAAATTATATGAAAAATGCTTCAAATATATCTTCTAGCAATATATCTTCTAGGCCTTGAGATACCTTTAACATTGCAAACATGGCTTGGGCTACCAGAGTAGAATCAATTTGGAACATCTGCAACTTCACTACTAACACCCAAACAACAGCAGAATTCTAAACATGCTGTCCTGGCCACGAGATTACAAAACGTTTTAGTACTGTTTCAAGTTCAAGCTAATTTACTACAGGAATTTGTGAACAAAACATTGAGTTTATCCTCAAAAACAGTTTGTAATCTTGTCACTACAAGTAATCGTGTAAATGGAGTGTTTGATTCAGCGTGGATGTATATGGTTTCTGTTCAGGATTGAGGATATGTCCTCTAAGCGTGTAAATGGAGTATTTGATTCAGCGTGGATGTACGTGGTTTCTGTTCAGGATAGACGATATGTCCTCTGAGCAAGCCGCTGCCGAGGTGGTGGTGCGAGATCTGAGTCGAGCCTTGGTTCAGGTGGCGCGAGGGTTGGAGCACAAGTACATGACCCCACCTCTAGGTAAGCTGGCTAGTGGGAGGTCGGTTGGAGGATGGACGATCAAATTTTTGTTAAATGCTTTTGTTTTGTTTTGTTTGATTTGACTAAAATAATATTTATATTATCTAATTTATTTTGATTTATTTTACCGTGTTTCCTATTCAATTGAAATGTTGCACGAAAATAGGCATCATATTACTTCCAATTTGATATCTTTTATGATTGCAAAGCTAGTAGTAGGTGACATTCTAACCTACTGCTATTGTTCTATTGTTCTGAACTAGATTTGGAGTGCTACTCATATCGCAGAGTGTAACATTTTTGGAATATTGCAGGTGAAACTGACGACCAGAAGAAAAAGAGAATTAAAACTGAAAAGGATTCTGCAGAAAAAAAATCCAAGAAGAAGGAACGGGTAGAGATGGAGACTGAAGGTAGGTCAAGGCCATCAATGGAGGTCAATCTACAAGGAGGCATTGTTTGTAGTTGTAGGCATCTACAATTTTATAGTTATCTGTGGGACCCCTGCCAATTACAGATTTTACCACCATTAAAATTGGGCCTATGGAGAATGACATCATTAATATTTTCTTAAAATTTATAACTAGAGATAGGATTACTTCTAAGAGTAGCTAGATTTTTGCAGATTGGCTAGAGGAAAAAGAAAATGCAGAATTCTGATCAGATAACTACTTTTCAAGGTTTTAGACACTTATGTTGGTGTTAAAGAACTTAAAGCAGATAATTTATACAAGTCTAATTATATTTTCGTCCAGCCTTTTTGGCAAAATCTTTTTCATACTTGTTTCTGTATTTTTAAATCACTGCTTAATTTCTAATCGTTGGATATTGGCAAACTATTCTGTAGCGGGTAAACCATTAAATCAAGCAATCAATTGGTCAGTCAGTAGGTAGGTAGGTCGGTCGGTTGGTCAATCAGACACTCAGTCAGACAACCAGTCAGTCGGCCGATTCCGTAGTGGGTAAATCAAGCAATCTATTGGTCAGACAGTCAGTCAGTCGGTCAGTCAGTCAGCCTATAGTAATTACAGACATACGTAAAGCAGACCTACATGTAGGTACATCCACTAGACAAGCAGACAGTGTAAACGAGGGATATCCACAAGAGAACAAGTACGATTGGTGTATTTTTATCCACAATCCAATATTGTAAGGCACGAACGGCATCCCCCTTTGCCCAATAACAATAACAAAGTAGACTTGTCGCCAACCAGTGATTAGTGGTGTTTGAGCTGCCCACAGCGCCAATCCTTAAAGAACATTCATCACAAGGTCTCGAGTGTCGCACTCTACAGTACACAGTCCCTATTACACCGTGATAATGTAATTTTACGTAAAAAGACTGCACTTGTCTGTTGGTTTAGGATTAGCATTTGACCTCACTTCCAGTAATGCCAGAACGGCGTTACCCGTTTTATTTCTGTTTGAATGCGTATAATGTCAATGTCATTGCGTGCCTTTTCTGCAATGGTCTCGACTCGAAAACGTTTGAGACCGTGAATGTAGATGTCGTAATTTCATTGACCCCACTAGCATGACGTGGATCTCGTCTACGTTGTCACAGTTCCATACGTTCAATTATGACCTTCCAATACATTCAATTATGACCTTCCAATACGCTCAATTATGACCTTCCAATACATTCAATTATGACCTTCCAATACATTCAATTATGACCTTCGAATACGTTCGATGCTGACCTTCCAATACATTCAATTATGACCTTCCAATACATTCAATTATGACCTTCCAATATGTTCGATGCTGACCTTCGAATAAATTCAATTATGACCTTCCAATACGCTCAATGATGACCTTCCCATACGTTCAGTGATGACCTTCCAATACGTTCAATGATGACATTCCCATACGTTCAATAATGACCTTCCCATACGTTCAATGATGACCCTGCAATACGTTCGATGATGACCTTCCAATACGTTCGATGATGACCTTTCAATACGTTCAGTGATGACCTTCCCATACGTTCAGTGATGACCTTCTCATACGTTCAATGATGACTCTGCAATACGTTCAATGATGACCGAGCAATACGTTCAATAATAACCCTGGAGTACGTTCAATGATAACCTTTATCTGCGTTCAGCGATGACCCTGGTGATCCTGTTACTACTCTTCACAGGACCTCTAGATTACTTCATCAATGGGATATTGAGGACCTCTAAACCATTAGATTGGAGTGTGAGGATGTGGGCAAGGGGGCGTAAAACAATAGCATTTGCTGTATAAAGTTCGTTGTTTAGTGACAACATATTAGTACATACATAATAACGCATGTATTGACTAAAGTCACTCTAGACTAATGTCACTCTAGACTAATGTCACTCTAGACTAATGTCAGTCACTCTAGACTAATGTGTCACTCTAGACTAATGTCACTCTAGACCAATGTCACTCTAGACTAATGTCACTCTAGACTAATTTTACTGCTATATGCTGTCATATTTTGTCACATTTGTTTCTCATTATCTACATACTATTCATGATCTCCTAACACAGACTGTTGTATTCTCGCTGTCAGGAGAGCATGCATAATATTACGTCCTGGTTCAGTTTGGGCCATGTACCTCGTGTACGAGGAATAAACATGCTATATACGATGTTACAAATACAGTCAGTCTGTTATCAACGGAACCTTTTTGTCCACTATCGCTTCCATATAAATATAGTTATTTCGGAATTAGCACAAGCACCTCGTCGAGGTTAGTGGTGTTGGGGTTAACGTGTCATTGTTGCACCGTATGCAGATGGCCAGACAGTGCTATCTAAACCTCTAAACCATCAAGGAAGTCTGCAAGGAACAAAGACCATGCCCCTACAGAATGAGGCATTGAAGATTGGAAGTACTGTCAGTACAATGCTAGAGAAGAGACCGAAATGAAATTTGTAGTAAATATTTAATGCTTTCACGAAATTGAATTGCGTCTTTACGTTGTCTAATCGTGTTGATAAGTAGTTACATTAAGACATACAAGATCATTGGCATTGGGTGTCTGTTATATAAAGACATGCACAAACATGCTGATGATGGTATTTCATTTCCAGGATAATTAAATAACAGTGTACTAAAACAAATCTATTTCATAATTTATATTTACTTAATGATTCACAAGCTTACCTTAGAAAAAACTGCAAATTCCAAAGCATTGGTTTAGAGTTGAATTGTTTTTCATCAACCTCCTCTGCTTGAAAAAAATGTAATGTCTTTTTATACGCGTACGTTGGACCAAATTATTTAAACATGTTCTAAATAAAAATATATGTTATAGAGCATATTTAACATATCTAAATGTTATAGAGCATATCTTGTCAAATTTGTGATTTTGAAATGTACCCCTACCATGTTCAAATTAGCATAACCCTGCGACAAATCAAGATATGAAAATTATCCTATCGTCAATAGATAGCCTATAATCTGTGGAACATAACGCAGAGCTATATTTAGCCTTTTCCTGACACAAGTATGTGTTATAGAACATGTTTAATGCATATCTTGTTAAATTTGGTATTTTGAGATGTACGCTCATCATGTTCAAATCAGCATAACCCTGCGACAAAGCAAGCTATAAACATGATCCTGTTGTTATCAGATAGACTATATTATGTAGGATATAACGCAGAGCTATATAGAGCCTTTTCTTGAGACATGTATATGTTATAGAACATATTTGACACATATTTTGTCAAATTTGTTATTTTGAAATCATGTTCAAATTAGCATAACCCTGCGACAAATCAATATTATGAACATGATCATGTTGTTAACTGATAGCCTATATTCTGTAGAATATAACGCAGATGTATATAGAATCTTTTTTTGAAAAAGGTATATGTTAGAGAAAATATTTAACGCATATGTTGTCATATTTGTTATTTTGAGATGTACGCCCATCATGTTCAAAATAGCATAACTCTGCAACAAATCAAGATATGAACATGATCCCGTTGTTAACAGAAAGCCTATATTATATAGAATATAATGTAGAGATATATATAGAGCCTTTTCCTGACACATGTATATGATATGGAACAGATTTATCGCATATTTTGTCAAATTTGTTGTTTTGAGATTTACCCCTACCATGTTGAAATCAGTATAGCTTTGCGATAAATTAATATATGAACACGATATTGGTGTTAACGGATGACATACACTGTGTAAAATATAATACATAACTATTTGGAACTTTTTCTTAAAACAAATATATGCCATAGAACATTATGTTAAGCATATATTGTTAAATGTGGTATATTGAAATGTCCTCCTACCATGTTCAAACTAGTATACCATAGTAACTAATCAGGATATTAATAATAATATTGGTGTTAACAGACAGTTTACATTGTGTAGAACACAATACATAACTATACTGAACGTTTTCCTTACACAAATATATGTTATATAACATATTCTACACATATTTCGTCAAAGATAATAGTTTTGAGAGGCTCCAATACCATGTTGAAACGAATGTATATCGGCGACTAATCACGATATGAACGCAATATTGGTGTTATCAGATAGCTACTACTTAATAGAATATAAGTAAGAACAGGTAATCTTCCAAATAATATAATAAATACTTCAAATTAATTATTGGTATTATTCGAACCCTATAATAGTATTATTTGTTAACATGAAAGTGGATTTAGCGTCTACTCAAACTTCAACAGTGAATAAAAAAAATGGTTTCCCAAAGATGACAATGTGGCATCACTCAGTTTTGTGATCTAGTGTGTTAACTCTATCAAAATCATCAATTAAAAAACATTAAGCCGACCTCAAGTCTGGGACTACCCAAATATTAATGAACATATTTTTTATCAAAATATGCTAATTTGGTGGCCATTTTGATTTTTTTTGGCACTTTGTTTTTCTTGTTATAACATTGTATACTTTTAAATAATCCCCAAATATCCCAAACATAAAGATATTTCAAAATATATTGCTATTATCCATCCATTACAATTGGTGAAACTGACGTACATATTTAGTATCTACCTGTACTTAAACGGTGAATATAAAGAGTTTCCCAAGGATTTCAACGTGGCATCATCGTGTTTTATGATCTAGGGTGTTACCTCTATCAAAACCATCAATTACAACTACATTACAGCCATCCGCAAGTCAGGGAGTACCCAAATCTTCATTAAAAACGTTATTTCTTCGTCAAAATATGCTTATTTGGCGGCCATTTTGAATTGTGTAACACTTTTCTTTTCTAATTATAATTTTGTATATTTTAAATAATCCCAAAATATCTACAAAATATAAGGATATTTCAAATATATTATTAATTTCCATCCACTACAATTGGTGAAATTGAAGTATATTTATTGTCAAATACCCAAACTTTAAACGTGAATTAAAAAAAAGTTGCCCAAGGATGCCAGAGTGGAATCAGCCAGTTTTGTGATATAGGACGTCCCCTCTACCAAAATCAGTAATAAAAAACCTTTAGACTCCAAAACCGGGTTCACCCCTATTTCTGCCGGACTATAGCAACCTTTACTCGCTGCTGATGATGTTAGCATCCTGTTGTCCTATGCGTGTAATTATTGTTCTTAAAAGTACTTGTATTAAGTTATTATGTTATTTTTCAAGTGGGAGCCAAGTGCATGTCCAGTGGAGATCCTCATACCTCTGGCTTCGACAGCTGTACATTGAGGAAGAAGAGGGGTAGATATCCAAGGATCGACTTCATGGGCGTCTGCAAATACCTAATGGCTGGTTGCAGCTCCTGTGCCCACCCATTTAGTTGCATAGTGGACAACTGGAAACGTGGCCACAAGCCAAGCATTCGTCCATCCTGGACCAAGTCAGTGACGTTCAAGGGCTGCAATGGATTGACAGTGACAATCGACCAGAGACCAGGACGACCAGGAAGAGGAGGAATACCCAGATTCTATGTAAATAATAATAATAATAATAATAATAATAATAATAATAATAGTAGTAGTAGTAATAATAGTAATAGTAATAGTAGTAGTAATAGCAGTAGTAATAGTATTAGTATTATTATTGTTATTAGTAGTAGTAGTAGTATTAATATTATTAGTAGTAGTATTGGTAGTAGTAGTAGTAATAATACTAATAATAGTAATATAACGATAATAATAATCTTTATTTCTTTATTTGTAATATATTTCAAATACACGCGCAATAACACGTTCCAAGCGCTACATATTATTATCCATGTAACGAAGGAGATGGTGGTTGGTATGACGAAATGTTATTGTTAATTTATTATCGAAATATGTATCGTTGAACGTTTTCGATAGCGTATCACGGTACCACGAACTCACGAAATCACGAAGTCTTTAGGATAAGCCCTCCAACGAGGATCTATATTATTTCTTGTTGGAATGGGCCTCAGCATTGAACATAGAACCTACTTGTTCTTCAGTTTAGATAGTCGTGTAAGGTGTTCCTTAAAACATAATTCTAGGTAAACGGCAACAAAGGCGATCCATACGTCTGTACCCCATGCATCAACTGTGACATGGTTGGAAATTACGTCGTGTGCACAACCAGCTTCGGAATACAGTTTGGATTCGATGGAGATAAGACAGTATTCGTCAAGGCCGACAAGAGATTCAAGAACAAACTGCAAGGTATTTGCGGAAACTTTGACGGCAATGGAGCAAATGACTTCTTGATGCGCGATGGTAGCAAACCTCCAGGCAAGAACAGCAGAGAGAGGGAACGTATGCTTGGCATGCAGTGGACCATCCCCGAGCCTGATGAGGACTCTTCTAAGTAAGTTAGCCGCTCGGCATGTGTAGAGCCCTGAATTGTAATAATCGACCCAAATTGTAACAATTACCCTGAATTGCAATAAAAACTGTCCTGAATTGTAATACCTCCAAATTCTGCACTGAATTGTAATAAAAATTGCCTTGAATTGTAATAACTGACCGACCTGAATTGTAACAAAAGATTGCCGTGAATTGTAATAATTCCAACCGGCCCAAATTGTTATCAGGTGTAGAACCCAAATTGTAATAACGAAATAT
>JAUTBQ010121637.1:0-15457 GCA_032361185.1 Lepetodrilus ovalis | reverse complement strand
TGTGTGTGTGTGTGTGTGTGTGTGTGTGTGTGTGTGTGTGTGTGTGTGTGTGTGTGTGTGTGTGTGTGTGTGTCCTCTGCGCATGTGTGTAATGCAATGGATTGTAGTAACAGCCCAACATGAGCATAACTATAAAACTATAAAAACTGTCACAATCCAAAGAAAACAATAATTGCATCTGAACTTTGTAGAAACGGAAGCAATTCCAATGGCAACACAAACACCAAACTTTATTACCTTCAAGTTCTTGTTGTCTTGATTTCATGGGATCAAAGCGTATAGATATTTTCACCATGGGCTTTTCATCCTGAAGTGTATTGCGAATGTTGTGTATGTATAACAAGACTAATTAACTTCCATTCAACAAAAGCTTTTGTATGTATGATGAACACAAATAGGAAACAAATGAAAGAGCAACATGCATATACCATTGTAATCTTATTTGAATCTGCATTCTACCTAAAGGCCCATATTACTGGACATTGCCAGGATATCAATGGCAGAAATACAATCTGCTTGGTTTGTATACTCCCCAGGGGGTTGAGAAGGAAAATGAGCGTACACCGATCGCAGTAATAATGTAGCATTATGAGTACGCAGAGCATGGAGTAGGCGCAATATAAATGTCCACATTATTAATAAAATAATAAATTGATTCCTGATGACTATTCCAGTGTGTCTTAGAAGTAAGTATCGAAATTATTAAAAGATTCTAGAAAGCGACTCTAAACCCCATTACTAAAAAAAAAAAAAAAAACCTATTATTGTTGAATAATATACAGGAGTTTCTCTGGCAAACTTGAAAAAATATGTCTCAAATTGGTGGAAGATTCCCACCAAGACGTTAAACTCCACAACCACGCATCACTGAACTACATTCACCCACTGGACAGCCTTTGAAACAAAGGTTTCATGGCTCCAACTGGTCTACATTTCCTACAGTGCCAGCATTTCCTTGGTCAGTGGACTGTTTAAGGAGTGGGGAAAAGCCTATAGCAAATTAGCATTAGGCTGAAACAGAGTACCATTTCCAAGCATGATGATAACATCATACCCTAGTGCCTCTCGTCCATTCAGTATGCTGTTCTCTGGATTGAATTTGAGCTTCTCTCATCAAAATACCATATTTGTTTTCCAATACACTCACAGTGAAAACATACATCCAGGAGATCATGCCATTAGTATTCTATAAACAATACCTTAACCCTCTCCCTGCTGGATTATGAACCACTGTTTAGGGCATCTCCGGTTGCCTGCAGCAGGGAGAGGGTTAAGCAAATAACCCCACCGAACATGGAAGATCAAATTATTATCAGCCAATTATTGGCCCAATTATTGACATCTCATGTCAGCTATAAATAGATTGTTTATAAAATGGATATAACTGGCAGCTCAGAAGAAAGAATAACAGCACAATCGGCACCGCCAATTATGTTTAACAAGTTGGTGTCTACACTAAAGTGTTGTTAAATCATTTATCATTCCTTCAGCTACAAACCAGCCGCAAAATTCCGAAATAGCTATAACAGTTTAAAGTCACCTCTAACTGTTGTACGATATTTATAAATAGTAAACATCTTGAAGATATCTCCCAAAACCTCAACGTTATTGACTGCTTGAATGGAAACAAGCAAAAGGAAGGTGTTTTTCCTCCATTCTCTTTCCTAGAGATCTCGTAGGTTGCCACGGCGATCGTCAGCTGATGGGTGGACGTTATTGGCTTATGGCCAGAGACGTGAGGTTTTACAGTGCGGGGGAGTGCTCAGTAGGATCATCTCCTCAATGTTACATCGACACCATGTAAAACTAACTACAAGTACATGGAATAAACTGTTTTACTAGCAACTGGTGCTATTTTGAGAGCATGATCTTAGGTGTTGTGATATTTCTGCAGTTGAAAAGCTTAATGACTCTCAAATACTTCACCCCCTACTGTTCCCTCCTTATGCCTTCCCAACACCCCTTAGACCCTCTAGACCCCCTACTCCTCCCTCAAACCCCCCAGCCCCCACCCCCACTCCACACCCACCCTACAAGGTGCTGGTATTTAGACTGTTGAAGGTTCACAAAACCTTTGATGGTGTCATGTAAAGGAAAGTGTATAAAGTGAAGATAATTATTTGTCCCATGTCAATATGTTGTTCGTCAGTACACTTGTTAGTAAGGACATTGAACACATAACTCCAAATTAGCTAATTAGTATGTGTGTACATACATAACGCATGGTTCAATATGGGCGACATGATTTGCAAACATTCCATGCAAGTTTATATATCAGGATCAAATAAAGAAGCTGCACATAATCAGATCATAAAGTATCAGATTATATAATACTTGACAAATATGATCATTGTTGCCTTTCAACAAATGTAAGACACCCCCACCCCTCTCCTCACTCCCCTTCTCAAATGATATATGACCCCCTCATCCTCACCCCACACACTTCAAATGACTTGAACTCTTCCCCCTACTCCTCCCAAATGACATAACCACCCCCACCTTTCAAATGACATGACACCCCACCAAAATATAACAAACAACCTGTACATCAGGGGAGACAAATCTGTCACATGCCAAAATCATTTGTACCTTATGCTTTTGAGATTTTGATTTGTTACCATTTCAATTAATAAGATAATTTTATACTGACAGAATATTCCATACCTACTATAAAGAACACGTTGACTAAATTGATACATTTACATATTTTCTTCACAATATGGGTACCCAAAATAAAATCAAAACAGTTGGGTGTTTTTCTTTTACCAATGAGTATAACACTTTTAGCAAACTACATGATAACATAATCATATCATTCCATTCTTTCTTTGAAATTTTATAACATGGAATAATGAATTACACAAACATGGAAAAATCAAAGAGAAAATTTAAACATGGATGATAAAAAGAAAAATAAATAAATAAAATAAAATAAATGGAAAAACAAAGAAAAAAATGGATGACGAAATGGATGATGAAAATTTATGACAAAAGTGGTTAAAAAATAGCAAATGGTCCTACCTGAGTATCGCTTCTGTTCTGTGGCCGTAACTCGTCCATCTCTGGTGTTGACTTTTTCCTGTGAATATTGATACGACACGTTCATTTTAGAACCCGTACTCCACCGATTAGACATGGTGACCAGTGTATCTATACACTCAACACGATTTTATACAAAAACTGCCAAAATTGATGCTGTGATTGACGCTGGAATGGACACTGTGAACAACGCTGAAGTCGACACAAAAATCGACGTTGAAATAGATGTCAAAGTCAATGTTGAAATTGACGCTGTAATCGACGTTGAAATTGACAATGAAATCGACGTAGTCAATGCTGTTGTAGTCAACGCGGTCAGGCAGGGGTACAGGGTATGACGACACAATCAGGGATCACGTAACCACTATAAAGGCCAGGATGGGTATTCCAGAATGCGGAACTTCTAAAGGCCAGGACGGATATTCCGGAACACGGAAGTAGGTATCTCCGATGAATAATTCTGGAAGAGGGGGGAAAAAAATGGCAGGGCGCTATCCAGGAAGTACTCCGATATTCTACTGACACAGGGACGGCTGGGTTGGCGAGATCCTACGAGATTCTACGACTGGGTTGTTGGCGACTAGTCCACTGTTGTCTTAGGTGTCAGTTTACAACTTTGGTACATCTCCTCTGCAGGTACCACAATGTGTAGGTAGCAGTACCAAACTCTCCAGCCTCACTCTCATGTCTCCACAAACACCTCACTATAGCGCCAACACAGGGCCGAAACATGAAAGCCTCGAGCCAAAGAACTCCAACCACTTGTATAAATCTCGTCGTTTTCAGTCTCATATACTCAGAAGCGATTTTGATTTTTGTGTAATTTATTATTATTTTTTTTCATGGGATGCATGGGTGTTATATTGAGGGAGAATGTTGATGAAAAACCGGTGAGTGAGAAGGAACAACAAATACTTGCACCCCTGCCAATCTGGGAAGCTATACAAGGATGTACCAATTGGGTCGTCTTAGTAATGCAAGTACTTCTCACTCTGCCTGCATGTGCAAAGCGTGGACTTTATTGCAATGTTGCAATGCACATTTCAATTAGCTGGCGCCACTCACCCGGTGGTGCGACCCACAGTATGTCAACACCCTGCAGAGGTAGGTACCACCTGATGCAGGTATTGCTAATCCTTAATGCATGGTGTATAGTTCACGTGCTGTCGAAATGTACCACTGTTCATACACCCACTGTCTGGGTCATGTCAAGCACTTGCCTTGAGCGTCAATCACAGCATAGAAAGTATTTTACTTAAAATTTAAATTTTAAAACAAAATCTATTTAATTATGTCAAGACTTCATTACGAGAAAAGGAATTATCCACACATGAATCAACGTTAACTTTAAAACAAGTCATTGTTATTTTTACATCTGTAAATTCACAAGAATGAATGAAATAACGCCTGACGTCGCAATGGGGATATTTCACCCATATGCGCTGACCTGTAAATGTGTACAAATATTCAAAATTAGTTTTAACTGAAAAGGAAATTGGGTACAAAATCTGAAAGAAATTAATGTCAAATTGCAATTTCAATACATATGACATCAATTTCCCATCAGAATCACAACAAATGTCAACAATTGTTTTTATTTTCATGACACCTCCTTATGGCATCTGTTGCTACCTGCATAACAGAGAAGGTTAAACTAAATATAAATAAATGGTGATCAATATTATGATAGAAAATAAAAATCACATGTTGACATTTGGAGTGATATAGATATATCAATATATACATAACTATATACAACGACAACAACAACAACAACAACAACAACACCACAGAAAATACACAACAAAATGCTACATAGGTACATGTATACACCAAACAATGTTAGCAAGATCTGAAAGGAAGTAGAAATCAGAAAATAGTGTGAAAGCATGCAGATATCTAGATATGAATACATAGCAAGCATTTCATGCCATCACACTGAAGCTGTTAATATTCAAGTCATCTTTCATGTGATATTTTAATATAATTTAAATACAATCGATTCAGGGATTAAAGAAGGCATAATATCACAGATATTTATGGTTGTTTTTTACTAGTTCTTAGCTACAACTGTAATACTTAAAGTACATTCAATTGGTAGGCAAAATTTAATTTCAACCAAACGATATTGGACTTTGCCATTTATAACCACCCGAAGAACTGTAATTCATTTTGCTTTATTATGTTAACACAAGGGGACATAACTCTCAAGTGGTAAGACTAAAGAATATTGCCACCATGGTTCCTTTACAGATCAGTTGATGCATCAAAGACAAGATATTTAATGTTCGGCAACATAAATATTCATATAAAATATCATCCTCGCACCTCAGAGGTATTTATTACGTTAGTACTGTATGGTAGCCCTGGCTCACATCTAAGCAAAAACTTGTTTCATTGGATAGATTTTTATGGCGTTTTCACCGGGAAAATTATCTCATTGGTTGCCGTTTTGTGCAGGTTTCCCCTAGATGTGAGCCAGGGGTACCATGCAGTGCTAACGTAACAGGTACCTCTGGGATGAGATAATGATAAAATATGAAATTTATGGTAATTATTAAATGTTAGAGAATAAGTGCATCAGTAAAACACTTTTGGGTGGACAATTCAAATGTAAGTAGTCGAGATAGAAGTTCGTTTGACCTTTATCTAGGTCACCCATCTGTGATAGTATGCCTTTAAAGATGGCATGCATGATTTAGCATAGAAATGAGGAATAGTGGAGATGGATAGATATATAGTATTATATTACGATATCAAAGTACATGTACATGTATATGTTACAGTTAACTTATACATTGTAATTTACTTATCACGTTTCTAAATGTTTGTTTTAATATTGAGTTTTGGTTAGGATACAATGTATACCATCATGGTATTCCAAGATATACTTTGTATTATTATTACATACACTGTATCTATTATATAACATCAACTTCTATTTTAAAATGTGGATAAACATAGAAAAATATTCTTTCCAAAAAAATAATTAAATAATAATAAAAATACAGCTGTTTTGATAGTCTGCTTCTTAGAATAAAGAGGGGTATAATCCCCAAATTCCACACTTTTATTACCCTCCCTGATTTCCGTAAAGTAAGCAATATGGAGAGGTGAGAATCTAGGAATGATTGGAAATATAATCTGTTGCCCTGTTAGTGATTAAATCTCACTATATAGAATTTGCACTTTTTTATTACTAAGAAAAGCTTTATTTTACCTACAATGTTATTGCAATATTTTATTTTATTTCGTCAAGATTATTCGTCATTTGATAAGTAGCCACAGTGAACTTTCATGAGCTAAGATGACGTAACTAGATCTATAAATATTGCCTTGCTAGATTAAATATATACAAATTTGCATTTCGAATGACAAGTAATATCTATGTCCTAGATTCCTACCTTTCCATACTGCTTACATTACAGAGTAGGTAAGAAATAATGCTATTGAACTTTCCAGCAAGAAACAAGAGCAAGGGTGACAGTGTTTAAGATTTAGGAAAAGCTTTAGAAAACAAATATAGCAGTGAAAAATACTTTCAGTGAGACAGATTTGAATATACAATAAAAAATAAATAAAATTATCCAAAGAAAATACAAATGAAAAAAAAGAGATTTGACATTAGTTTAGTGGGTTTGGTTTTGCAGATTGAAAAATACTTAAAGTTAATGAAGTATTGAAATTAGGAATGTACACAATATATAATGTTAAATATTATGCACCACATGAATGTATATACTTGTTCTGCTTTCAAACTTAATGAAACTATGTAGTTTATTAGAAAATCTAGACTCTTGTTGAAAAAGTTTCACTTTTCATCAAGAACATCAACAAGCTTACAGTCAAAGGGAGGTAATTCTGTGATGCTCATTCGATTGCCTCTAAATAATGTGTTGGCTAACCACTTGAAAGATATAAATTTTTATGCATTTCCAGAAATACTAAAAATAAAACATGGTACCTGTAATTAAAAATAATGCATATGTAATCCATTTAGCAAAAAAAGGTTATGTGAAATATGACAGGATTATGAAATTTTGGCAAGTAAATAGAATCCATTTTGATTTGAAAGCAGAATTATACATACATCCTGTGACACATTACTCACAACAGTTTGCGAAGACCACGACGGGTCTCCGTCATTCGATTGGCTCAATGTGATTGAGCTCCGAGAGCTAAACTCTGGTTGATTCGGACTTGATGGAGATAGAGAAATAAATGTTCTCGAGCTGTAGGTTACCTGAGAGCAACACATGCACTGTCAAAATTATTACCTTGAATTTGATTGTATTAATGAAAATCTAACAGGATTAATGACAGCTTGAAATGGGTTAATGACAGTTCAACAAACAGGTACAATCTTACATGCTCCAACACATTCACACTTTCTTTCGAACATCACACAAAATGGCAGTTTTCAATGTTAAATTTTATTTTTTAATTTATTTAGACATGATTTCATGCTCAACCCAAATTTTGTATGCAGATTTATTAGTTGAGCATGACATAACTTTAAAAAGGGTTCATAACCTCATGGCCTGATGATGATATTGACGAAAGTGGTGATGATTATTAAAATGATAATAATTATGATGATGATGATGATGATGATGATGATGATAAAAGATTAAAAAAATATGATGATATGGAAATTCAACCTGAAATAAATAACTGAAAAATAGCAAGGGGGAAAAGGATCTATAATTTGAGAAGGAAATGGAAGATTTACGGAATTATTTAAGCATCGAGTAATTAATAGCATATGTATGAGCTATGTTCAGACATACTATACCATTAACCAATATACTATTATTACCTGATTAAGAGGATTCCTAGTTCTTGGAGGGCTGATGTCCTCGACCTTCGTCTTCTCAAACATGTTTTTGATCGCTCGGACGGATGTCTTTCGATGTCGGAGTTCGTCCAAGGTTAGGTCATGCTGACCTTTGGAGTCTGAGGTCTCGAGGAGGTTTGGCACGGATGCTGACAACATTGACCTCATGACCTCAGGACTTCTGCTCCTGCTTCGGAGATCCCCGTGACCCGACATTGCAGAGGGCGACATGGAGCGGAACTCCCTGGTCACGTGCAGCAGGTTGTCCTCGCTGTCGCTTCTGGCACTCGAGAAGTTTGCCGCAAGATTGTGAACTGAGATTCCCAGTGGTGTGTCAATGACCTTGGGGTCGTTGAAGCTGGCGTCGACCTTTTTCCGAAATACCGGACTTTCAAACCTTGCGTCCGACCGTGAACTAGATGCTTCGGAAGGGTCAAGACCCTTCTGTGTTACGTCAGCATCTTTGGTAGCAGCCACCTTGTTGCTAGCATCTACAGGGCATACGGAACTAGCATCCATATCTAAGCTAGAGTCCTTGGATAAGTCAGTGTTCTCACTTATTGCACTGGTGTCTGGTGTTGAATCACAGTTTCTTTGGTTTACAGATTTGGCTAGGGTAGAGGACATAACCATCCCTAGGTCCTCTGTCCCCAAGCTCAATAAAGCATTGCTAGTTCCTAAGGCATCATTGGCGGCTGTATCATTTACAGAGTCACTATAACTGATAGGAACTTCCATGTCTGTATTCAACTGGAAAGCAGTATGCTCTGTCAGTTCCTCAGTAGGTTTATCAGCAGCTACATAAGATTGCACTTCACTTGTATCACAGATATATTCATTGTCTTTTGCCAACGGTTCCCCTGGTCTCTGATTGTCTTCATCCTTGACCTCATCATCCACTTCATCTATCCTTTCCTTATTCTTGATCTCTTCACTTGTGACCTCATTATCATTAACCTCATCCTTGATCTCATCTTTGACTTCTTCATCCTTGACTGCCTTACCATTGTCTTCATCCACTGGTACCTCATTTTTCACATCTATTACTGCATCACCCTTGACCTCATCAAACTTGACATCATCATCCTTGACACCATCATCCTTGAGCTCATTCTCAACCTCACCATCCTTGACCTTGTTCTCAACCTCACCATCCTTGACCTCCCCATCCACAAATCCTCCTCCATCTTTGACTTCCATAGCCTTGTTCAAAGGGTCTGAATGCACATCTGTCTTTCCATCGATGCTATGTTCCACAGTCCAGTCGATTCCTATTTTGCTGAAGTCCTGAGAAGTACGGCTTGTGTTGCTAACCTCTGATGTGCCGTGACCTTCTGATGTGTCGTGACCTTCTGATGTGATCTGAAGATCTGGTGTATGTCCCTCTGTAACATTACCAGGTGATTCTGCATCGCTCTTGACGACTGCTTTAACAGTTGGAGGTCCAAACATAGAATCAAGAAATCCTCCAGCTGGTTTGAGTTTCGGGACGGTTTCCATTTCAGGATTGTCTCCCTTGTTACCAGGGGATCCTGTATTACTTCTGGAGTCAGACTTTCTCGAAGGAGATCCAAATATGGAATCAAGAAAACCACCAGATTTCTGTTTCTTCACCGGCGTGCTTTGAGGCTTTGCATCATTTGAATCAACATTTGTAACTGATTTAGAAGGTGAACCAAATATCGAATCAAGGAAGCCACCGGATGCTTTGGGTTCGCTGTCTTTATTACTGGAAATACTGCCTTCAGTGGACATGGATACTGGATCTACACTACTGTTGCCCTGTGATTCATCCTCTACAGTAAGATGCTCATCTACCTCAGACTTTTCATTGATATTCACTTCTAATTTAACCTTTGCATCTGCTGTTTCAATTACAGTATGAGTGCTCTCATTAACAGATGCCAGCTCACCAAGAAGATTGTAAGCAGCTTGGGTTGTCTCTTCTTTGCCTTCAGCCAGTTGTGTTGGTGGTAACTGGCCTTCCTCCTTCTTGACGTCTTCAGTATTGATGTCTTCAACTTTGACTTCACTCTCTGTGATATCTTCAACCTTGACCTCCTCATCCTTGACATCTTCAACCATAAAAACATCCTTGACATCTTCATCCCTTACATCTTCATCCTTGACATCTTCAACCTTGACTGCATCACCTTTGACATTTTCAACTTTGATTTCTTTGTTGTCATTTTCATCATCATTGACCTCTTCAACATTGGCTTCAACTTTTTCTTCATCCATCTTTTCAACCTTCAGCTCATCATTGAACTCATCATCTTCTCTGTCCTTGTCTTCAATGATCACACTCAAGGAACCCGATGACACATTGACAGTATTGTCTGCATACATGCCTATCATCATGTCTATATCCGTGTCTACATGTATCTCTGATGAGTCCTCGGACATGTCACAGCTCGTGTCGATAACTTCTGATATGTCATCCAGGTTATATACAATCTTTGCATCGGATGAATTTTCTTCAGATGTATTGGGTAGATTGCCAGAAGGAATGTCCACAATTTTGCTGTCATCAACTTGTCCAATTATGGACACATCGACACTTGTTTCTTCCCCTTCAATGCTTTCTTTTACTTTATCTGTGCTTTCTTCTCCTTTGTCAATGATTTCTAGTATGTTGTCAGTACTTTCTTCTGTTTTGTCAATGATTTCTACTATGTTGTCAGTACTTCCTACCACTTTGTCAATGCTTTCAGTTTCGTCAATGCCCTTTTCACCTTTGTTAGCATCTTCTTCCCATTTGTTAGTGTCTTCTTCACCTCTATTATCGTGCTCTTCTCCTTTGTCAGTACTTTCTGAAGGTTTATCACCCTTGTTGTTTTCCTCTCCATTCTCAGAAACTGCACTTTTGAAGGAATCAAGATTACTAGACACTTGTTCAGGACCATGTGCTTCAGATGATTGCTCAGGTTTCGCCACAGCTTCTTTTGTGTCCACACTCGTCCCTAGATCCCATTTTTCTTCAGGTCTTTCTGGAACTGCTATATCTGATATGTCCAAGATGGTTCGTGAATCAAAGGCCGAATCGAGTAACCCACCAGTATGCTTGGGTTCGTGCTTCGCAGGACTAATTTGGTCGTTTTCACTATGGAGTGGTTCTGTTGTTCCCTGTTTCTCTGTGATACTATCAGTAGCTTCCGGTTTGTTCTTGGCAACAGCTTTGACGGATGGAGGTCCAAATATAGAATCAAGAAATCCACTGGATCGCTTTGGTTTCCGGGGTTCACTCTTCACTTCCACATTTTTACTCTCTTTTCCAGATTTACTAGGAGAAGGACCAAAAATGGAATCAAGGAAACCACCAGATTTTGGTTTCATGGGTTCTTTTCTCACCGGAGTACTTTCAGTTGGGTTTGTGTCTTTCTCAAATTCTGTTGCATCCACTGACGATTCAACAAATATCACTGATTTAGATGGTTCTCCAAATATGGAATCAAGAACACCACTATCTTTGGTACTGGTAATACTGCTTTCATTGGATGCAGCCGATGGTTCAATAATATCGTTGTTTTGTCCATCATTAACATTGTCACTTTCACTGGTCGCAGATAGAGTTATCTCCCCTTGTCTGTCAGATATGTCATTAACATTGTCATTTTTACTGCACACATCAATTGGAGTAATCTCCACTTGTTTGACATCTACACTACCTTCTCCCTTGGATCCAAACATTGACAAATCAGAAATTCCAAGAATATTAGTTCCACCAACTGAACCATCAGAAACTCCAGTAGATTCCTTGGGTACAGAACTGTCTGATTGTTCATCACTCGGGATTTCAGATATGTCATTCTCCGTGTACACTAAACTGGATGTACTGTCCCCTCCATGGAGCCGAATGCTGTCCATTCCGGACAGAGAAAAGTCTGCGGAACATCCTCCAGTACTGTCCATTACTATGGCAGAGTCTTTGGTCACATCTTTTTCTTTGTTGGTTTTGGTGTCGACACTGGACATGGATATCTCCAGGAATGATTCAAGAGTGGTGTCGTTTACATTGGACATAGAAATGTCCATGAATGATTCAAGACCGGTGTCGTTGTCATTATTTCTTTGGCGTTTATTCAAATTACTATTCAGTTCTGAGTATTTCTCGTCACAGATTGTCGGCGTTGTCCCTTCTGGAATTTGAGATGCTTGAGGTGAAATTGTGAGGACATCTAGTTCTTCCGATAAAACTGCTGATCCATTCTTTTTGTCGTCATATGTATTTTTGTCTTCACTGGTCATACCTCCAAATGGACCAACACCTTCAAACAGACCAACTTCCTGTTTCATTTCTCCTTGAAAGTGGTTTTCTTGGAATGTTAATCCATCCACACTGGTGCCTTCGTCAGACGCATCACAGAGACTGTCCAGTGACATGTTTTTCTCTTCAGAATCCCGATCGAGGTCGTGACCTTGACTGTCCTTGACCACCACAGCTTTCATGTGTTCCTCCCACGGTCGGTCAAGTCGATGAGCGATGCCAATCTCCACGGAAACGTTTTTCGTAGCTTCCATGTTTGAATTCTCATCAATTGATGGCATCTTATGTTTAAAGAAATCGTACTAATAAAAAATTCCTCAAATGTAATTTCGATGAATTACTTTTCCCAACCACTGTTTCTTGGTATCTCAGAATTTCTATAATTGTTATCACAGATTGTTATCACAGTCATAAACATAGAAATAAATCTTTAAATTAGCATGATCTGCTCTGCAATGTAGCTTGTCTATTTCACGTTTCACGTCAATTTCACCAAGTTTCTCGGTAATTTCATCAAGTTTCACGTCAATTTCAACAAAATTAACATCAATTTCTATTCTAGGGCTTCACATACCTTTCCACTCAATAATCATGAATGTCGGTGTCATTATAACTGGTTGGACTGAGTGACACACAGAATATAGACATGATATAGCTCGGAGCTATGGACATGGAACGTCACGACCTATGACATAACTGGGTGTGTATCAGGGGAGGCGATCTAGCACATACCTCTATGAGGCTTGTCCCAATTTTGCGTATTGTGTAACATTACGTGGAATCCAATATTACTTTGACGAATAAGTGTATTGTATTAAATTTGAAGATGTTTCTTGTACATAGTCACTAGTCAGATGTTGTCAACAATAAGGAGAGTGAAAAATTTCATAATCACCGACAATGTAGACTTTTCCAATTTGTGGCAGCTATCTGCGATATTTTGTTAATTTAATTCCATGTAATAATTTTCAGGTGCAATATAGGGCCTTTTCCTCGTTCAGTGTTCAGTACAGCTCAATTTGGTTCCTATAAGTATCACCACGGGGTAATTTCCCTGTACACTTAGACATTCGTCAGTATCAAGTCACGTTACGTAACACGTCGCGGTGTCTAGGTCCAGTACCTACTGGTCTGTGTCGCGGATTGTGTCACGAATTGTGTCACGTCACAAAGTAATCCACTGAATTGCTGGACATACACATCTCACTGATTGACAGGTGTCAATCATAAGTCTGGTCCAAGATGCAAGAACATGTATATTTCGCTCTTAATTACATGTCAATTTCCTCGTCAGTTTTCATTCAGTGTCACTAGTCAACACATTAGCTTGTTTTGCTGTCAGTATGCTTGTATGCTATTATTTTGATCTGCTAATAAGATATATTTCCTTCTATTGAGCTTCACAGATGTGACAATTCCACTGTACCATTAATAACCATGTTTCGCAGCCAGCGATAATTTCAAAGATCTGTCCAAGACGATTTCAACTTTTCAACTGTCGTAAATTACTTTGCGTACATTTCGTTGTATATTTTTTCACGTCAATATTTGTCTTCAGTGCGTGACCCTTCTGTCATGTCTCCATGTTTCAACAGAAGCATCGTCAGAGCGTGAACATATTGCTACAGTCTCATACACAACTGTCAACACAGCAGTCTCGAGACTCCGAAATCCCTCGTGCGTGTCTCGTCGTTGTCGAGGAAATTCATTGTTTTTCAATCCAAACCGGTGCACCTGAAATATACAGCCATTGACGATATTCACTCAACATGAATAACTACATATCTGAGGCTCCCAGCCATTCAACATGTTATGACTAATTCTCCTCATGTCTTAAAGATCTAATGTTCGCTGAACCAAGTTGACATATGTACTTATTACCTATATTTACGACCCAGAGGTAAGTCAGGAGTGAATGAGACTAGTAAAACAATCAAGAATTCGAGATAACCGAGAGATACGACCCAATTTTCGATATCTGTCAAAGATTCGTAAATACCCATCAAATGTCCCAGCTCAATGAAATAAAATATAGAACCAAAAGTAAGAAGTATTCCTAATGTTTTGTTTACTTTATGCTTTACGAACATATTTTAAGCACGCACTTTATGGCTATTTATGTTTGTAAACAGGTCATGACATTACCTTTTCTCCCAATGCTAAAGGTACCCTAAAGGCGAATAGAAATTCATAACATTTTTTATTTGTATTCTATTCGGGCGAGTAAATTTTAACATTAGTTTCTATTCCCACGATTCCTGGAAGTAGAATTCAAATACAGTAATGAGAGTGATTTGTTGGTTAACGTCACAGCGGGAATCTTTCACTTATACGCGAAGATTAAATAGCAGAAAACTTTAAAACTTACAAATTAATTATAAACCTACTCACCAACACAGATAAAGCATTACCCTTCCTGCATGACAAATCTAAAACCACGAATAAAAGGGCATTTCCAGTTGCCACCAGCAGAAGAAATGTTAAACTTGACTAGATATACATGGAACCAGCCTACTTCTGAAATCAAAATTAACTGATTCAATGACAGGTAAACGACTGGTAAACTTTGAAACTTCCTTTCGATATAATACTCAGATCAGATAAACGGAACCTATAAATACTTCCTCGTTGAATTCGATACGGGACAAAAATCAAGTCCAACTTACTCTATCAGTGAATACCTCACCAGTCTAATGGCATTTCTGAGCAACATGTTAGTGGCTTACAAATTGTAATAGGATTCAAACTAGGATTTATCATATTACTTCCTGTCGGCATGTTATACTTGAATTGGTTTTTTTCCTCCCATTTTCTTATCGCATTCCTTTCTGGATTAATTGTAATCAGTGATATATCAGGCATCCCTGCTTATCACAGGTAGGCAAAAGATTAAAACGAAATAAAAAAAAAAGAAGTTAAAAATTAAAATAGGAAGAATTATATTAATGCCGATTTAATGATTGCTATGTCACGATTTGTCACTATCCGATACAAATTATTACCTGTATATTATTATATTTAGTTGATATAGTGTTAACCCTCTCCATGCTGGATGCAACCAGAGATGCCCGGGCTTACTTCAGCAGGGAGAGAGTTATTATATTAATACAATCACTTACTGAAACAAAAGAAGGATCTTTAGACTGTATATGATATATCTGGCATCTCGATATCTATGCAGTTCAATGTCCATCAAATATTAACATTGCCTTCAGAAGAACCTACATCAGTATCTCATTAAGGTGGACTCTCACGGTGCGATTTGTAGCAACAACTTGTAGTATCGATGCATGGGAACAATTGAAAATGACGTA
>JAUTBQ010121526.1:0-15460 GCA_032361185.1 Lepetodrilus ovalis | reverse complement strand
AAAAAATAGGTTGCCCGCAGAGCAATTTAACTTGCCCCTGTACGTCGGGCATACCTTAGTCCAGAGCCCTGGTATTGGACTGTACTGTGTACCTGCAGGAAATACCGGTATTAACTCAATATTTATCCATCTCTAGAGACTGAGATAACTCAAAAGTGGTATGAAAAAATATCATTACTGCTGTTTCCTACAAGATCAGTTGATTCATCAAAGACAAGATAATTAATCGTCTGTAGCCTTAATTCATACAAGATATGAAACATATAATAACTATCAAGTGTTGGGGAATAAGTACATCAGAAAATTATAATACAACTTTTGGGTTTGACCATTATCTAGGTCAACCAACTGCGATTGTATGGCTTTAGATAGCTGCAGTTCTATAGCTAAAGAATGCCTTGTTTACTATTTTGCTATCTAAATGGGCACCCTTTAGCTATAGAGCAAGGCAGTAGGGCCATTAACAAAGCACGAAACGTATCCGTCGCCATTGGGTGATATCACTACGTGTGGCATAAACACATGGGGCAGAACGCAATCCAGCTACAAATGAATTCACTAACCATTATACATCATGTTTTTACGTAGTATTTTGTGACAATCGTCACTCAATCAGCAAATATCCCGCCACCATCTTGCTAGGTATTTATAGCAACGGTGCTTGGGGCCCAATTTACACAGACTAAATTTGCATACGATTCATGTGATGGCTCACAGAGTTCGCGATGCTGTAATCTTCCGTCTATTGTCAATCAAGGGTGCAGCGCAGAGTGTTAAATAACTCGTTCAACTTGTTATCGATATGCATGTTTGCTGTTAAATCAGGCCCCAAGCACCGTTGCTAAAAATATCTGGCAAGATGGTGGCAGATTTGATTTGTACACCCAAAAGTTCTTATTTACTGATGTAATTCCCCCAACACTTGATCTAGTTAACAAACAATTTGTATTTTATATGAATTACAGTTACGGACCCATAATTATCTTATCTTCGAAGCATCAGTTGATTTGTGAAGGAATTCTAAGAAATCAAGTCCTACCACTTTGAATTCCAGGAAAGTAGACCAGTTATTCCCCTTTGTATGCATATTATGAGGAAACAAAAGTAGGGGCCTACAGATTGATTACCGCTATTAAAAAAAAAAAACATTTGATTGACATTATCATGGAGGTGCAGTGGTACCATACTGCGATGGACCATGGTTTTTGGAATTACAAACATGATTTTACGCATGTCAAGTGAATGTACATTGCAGTTTTGGCCAAGAATTAGTCCAAAACATCTGTGATAGTATGCCTTTAATGCCCTTTGTAATTGTTCTATTACAATGTTCCATGATCTGATGATTGCAGTGATATGTTTTTAAAAAGTAAAAATAAGTGTATTTTACAACTATCAGCTGTCTAATATTTCTAAGGAAATTGGCAAAATGAGCAAGGGAGATCGTCACTTTTCAGGTGTGTTTTTGCAGAACGTAGTTACCTCGGCTTCAATTTCAGAAATCCTTTGCAAAATACTCATTTTATTGGGTAAAAATACACAAATTAAACACAATGTTGGGAAATGTTATTCCACGTGATAAGTATGGCGTATGTTGACCCGGATACAGTTCACACTATTCCGGAAGTGGTCATAGGTTAAAAGTCATTTGCAAATCTTGTAATTTTCAAAGTATAGTCCTTAAATAATTGCACCGCAGCTTTGTGCATGTATTATGGATTACTACCCTAATTAGCAAACTATCTCAGGTAGCAAATAAGCATATATTATTATGCAAACAGATTTTTTCCAATGTTTCAGATATTTGCGCATGCGCCAAATCCGGGCTTGTTGAAACATCTGAATGTTGTTCAAAACTGGGAGCTTTCGTTCGATCGTCTTTAAAATGTCTATTTAATCATTCTTTAGCTTTCCAAGTGTTCGTTTGTATAGTATTTCAACCTTTCATGCACTCATATTTTCATTTACCCTAGTCAAAGTAACTTGTGGCCACCAGTAATTACAAATATCAACAGCAGGACCTGAGTGAGGTAAGCAAGTCGCTCTTGTTCAAAATAAAAATTTATGTTTTTTTCTTGTGTGCACACACAGCATCCTTGATGATCTCTTTTGGAGAACATGTCAGAGTTTAAGAAATATTTTGAGGTAATCCTTTCTCTTAGTCATGTTTTTACACGAGCTCTTGCTTTCTAAATTGGTAGCTGATAATTTTCAAAATACATTTTTTTTCTTAACCAATTTGTTATTCCCTAGACAAAGTACTTCATCTAATACACCAACTATACTGTTACCACCAATGTGATACAAATCTGCTATTTAAACATAAGAAGCTGCTTTCACTGGTAAATCCTACATTAGGGAAGTGATTGAAGCATGACAGCCACGACTAGACCAACTCAAGGAACAGATATTTGGTAGCCATGCATGATAAACACAATTGTTTACTTCTTGAGAACCTATCCAGGCCTCCCCGCCTTATGACTTGATAAGCAATAATCTTAATTGTTACCACCAAACAAGCAGAAGAATATTCATACAAATGAACATAATGAAGCAGTGTGCTTTCTCTGTTATTTAACAAGGTCAGCAGCCGGTTAAGACACTGCCAACACATTGAACATGAGACAAAGACTTGGATGTAAATAACATTGGCCCATCAGGACTAGCTATTTCTAATGTTGAGAATTTAGTAGAAATGTCAGGTTTTGTGAAAATGGCTTTTTACTTGCATTAAATTTACACTTGCAGACAAAGACTCGTAAAATCCGCAAAGCATGTTATTACTTAAAGGCATACAATCACAGATATTTATGGCAGTTTTTTTTACTAAGTTCTTAGCTACAAGTTAGTACAACTACAAAGTACATTCACTTGACATACATATATTTGTATAATCATGTTTTTACTTCCAAAAACCTTTCTACCTCTGTCAGGTAGGTAAAATTTAATTTCAATAACCTGAACAATCTTGGTTCTTCATCCTTCTTTGTATTAACGCAAGGGGACATAACTCTCATATATTATGAATACATCAAAGACAACATCATTATTAGTCAGGACAAATAACTATTATAAAATATGAAATTTATTATAAATATCAAGTGTTGGGGACTTAGTATACCAGTAAATAACAACTTTTGGGTGTACAAATCAAACGTAAATAGTCTCAGACTGAAATTCGTTTGGTCATTATCTAGGTCTATCAACCGTGATTGTATGCCTTTAAAAGCAGTTCTCTTTTTATGTACGTAGGCTATCTGGCTCCATAGCAATGAACAACTGGAACATAAGAGCTGAAATATTCCCGCAGCAACGTAAAGCAATACATCAAGCAACAGCATGTCAATGTTATTGCCGTGCGTTTCTTCTGTACAGAAACAACTACATGCATATGTAGTCTATACTCAACAAAACAATCTTAATATAATTATCACAAACCATATGTATCGTAGGATAGTCAACTACTGATCAGCGTATAACATACTCACTACAAGGCTGATTGGTTAACCGATGCTTTATAGATAAAGGTTATGGCATTATTATACAACTGGTACAAACATCCTTTGAGAATTTATAAAAAGAATTCATTGTCACCAGATATATACCCTGACACTCAACTGGCTTCCTTGTACGTTTCAGGGCTACTTTCCATCATCGTCATGTAGCGTACATGTATAAATATCATGGTCAGAATCTGTCACTCTGTTGCACTGTTCTAATTAGGAAATGTCACGTTGTAGTATTACATAGCCACATTAATAATAAGAAAACATCTGAATATGGGAAATGTCAGCTTGCACGGTGGGCTGGAAATGAAAAAAATCATCGACTTCCTGATTACGGTAAAAAAAACACTTATGAAAATAATGCATTTCTGGCTGCTGGTTCATATCAATTTCATAACATCACGATGATCGTGTATTTATTTTTTTCATATTTTTTCTTCACGGCTTCATGACGAGTTGATGGTTTCCACAATACTTGTAATGCTCCTGAGCTTTTGATTTCAAATAATTACTCTTGCAGGACAACTATAAAATGGCACGTATATTTAATCTGTCGAGCCAATGCTCGTATAAACGTGTCGTCACTTTATTGAAGCAAAGATGATTAAGTATTGTTAGTGTCATTTGAGATGTTCAATCTTTGGAAACCTTCTTATTCGAAAAATAATAAATCTAGAAATTAAATTACCGGTTTCTTCCACGTCACCGACATAGTTTGAGTTTCAGATTACGACAGGAAAGCGAATCCATATTCGTACCATTTACATGAGCCAGCATGTGTATTTTCTGCCGACTGAAATTTTCTCGAGAGCGGAAATCGTCTTCCTCATTATTACTTCCATCAGACGTGGTGTGGGAAGACCATTTTTTTCCCAGATAAAACCTGACTGGCGTAGTCTCTAATGAAATAATTGATGCTCCCCCATGTCAGCGGCTGTTTATCGATCCGTATAGCCTGTTAGGGACCTGCTCCGATCACAGTAGCCTTTCCCCTTTGAGGAATTTCTCTTGCTTAACTTGATTAACATCCCACCGTCAATTTACGTTTTGGTCAGCCTAATTTTCCCCTCCCCCACCCTTGCCCGGGCTTGCAGAAGGCGGTGCAATGATAATATTGTTTAATAACATTCAAGCATCCATGATATTTCTCTAATTTGATTGGGCGTGAGATCCGTCGTCATTTCTTGCCTTTGAAGACGACAGTGCGGGCACCAGGGAGTTCTACTTTGCCCAGACTTCTTGATGGTGTTGTTGGATAAATAGCTCAGGCAGCATTTAGTGCGATCGGGGACAAATTGGACCCTAGCACACGCTATGAGAAGGCTGTATTCGAAGCACTTTAGGGGATTGACTTGTAATACGATACCCTTCTTGCTCTAAATACAATTTAAAAGCATGCTAACCATCTCGTCTTCGCTGCGGCATCTTCAAAGTATGGAAAGATTTAAACATATGACATCGTATTCACGCGTAATGCACCATGCTGTATATTTGTGTTGTTGCAAATCTTGCGTTGAACATTTTCCACGCTAATTGGTCATTTAATTAAGCATATCATATTCAGTTTCACTGGTATATTGAAATTTAAACTACTTTGAATGAGCTACAAGGCAATTTGTTCCGAAGCTTTTTTTGATGTTATTAGTTTAGTAGCATACTATAATAATGAAAATTGCATACTGTCGTGTCTCTATACATCAATGCCAACCGGAACAATTAGATCCAAAGATTTCTAAGATGTTTCACTTCCGGTTTCAGCGCCGGTGTGGGGAGGACAGGGACGTACATCGCCATTGATACACAGCTAGAGAAAGCCAAATCTGAGGGCATCATTGACGTCCATAACTTTGTTAAGGACATGAGAGCACAAAGGGTCAATATGGTTCAGACACTGGTAAGAAGGGGTTAACTACTGTCACATTCTCTTAGTTGAAGTTTATCTTCTTTTTTTTCTTTCAGAATACTACAATGACCTAATTAAATTAATTGATTATTTAATAACGATAGTTTATATGGATTTGAATTGTTTTTATGTTTTATTGCCTTATAACCCTTAACCACAATGTCATTAAATTAGTAATTATGTGTTATGTTTGTTTTTACATACTTCCTAATTTCGGAAGTGGTCATAATAATAAAGAAGCTATTGACAGTAGAATTTTACAAGTGTTCGATCTAATGTATACATGGACGATGTTTCTTGACAACAGCACTACTCGTTGGTTTGAGTGTTAGTAATATTGAATAGCTAATGTGGGATAATATCGTCATATTGTTCTTAATATTCCTCTATTGAAGATATCTGTGTTATTTTCAGATTATTTTTATTTTTTGTAGGGGTGGGGTGGGGGTGGTATCTTCAGATTATATGTCTTTTTTACTAAAATTGATATTTTAGATGAATAGTGACCAGATATCATTATGGGAATATGCTGCAACCTACAATAAAGCAAACAATTATCTTAAATAATGAGAATAATAAAACCCTTCTGTTTTAATGTGGCATTACGACCTATAAAATGTCACTTAAAACGCGAACGAGTAACTGATATGGAAATAAAGTATTTAAATGTAATTATCATGAACCAACCAAACCACATTTCAAATAAACGTGAGTCATGGTAGAATAGTGTATTTAATTTTTCCAATACTTAACAGCTGCTGATACTAATACGTTAATTATTCAATTACGTTTACAACGTTACTTCTTAGATGCCCGATTTTCATTTCTTTTCATTCTGGTTACTCGGTTATATTTCTTATGGATTTAGGAGTAATGTATACGGTTGATAACAAAATTAAACTTTTTTAGCTAGATTTATGGGGATACAGAAAAATCGCTATTACGGACCCAACTTTCCACATGGCAATTTCATTAGATAATCAGCTTCATTTTTGCTAAATTGCCCAACAAGATAAAATGTTTGACATATCGAATTCACAGGACGTTTGATAATTCGATACTGCTCAGAAATTGATTAGAATCGCAAGAGCGTCGTTCAATGTAAATTCAATTACGTCTTGACACGGAGCCCAGTCTCTGGCGTCAATGACAGTGCCACCAGCGCAATTTTATCTGAAAACCAGACTTAGGTCTTCAGCCTTCATTGAATGTCCATCATTCAACGTGCTAAGGGGTGAAGTGATGTTATCTAGGTTTTAATCGTCATTCTACCTTCAAACATGCTGTTTGCTCTTTAATTTTGAATGACAGTGTGTATAATGTTCGCTTGAACGTAATGTCGCTCTGTCTTCCGTGTATACTTCACCATGGCCTAATGTAACAGAGCATCCGCTTTCTTTTCCTAGTATGCATATATTAATGATTCTTTTTTTATTTATTTTTAAAAACAGTTTTCAAATACTTTCATATATTCCAAAGATTATACTCAAACCACAGTTGCATTAGAAAAATAATACTCGTATTGTTGGAGGTGCATAGCCGAAAATTCCTCGAGAAGCAAACAATGTTCTGATAATATGTCGTCAGAAGACTCGCCTACCTTTACTCATGCTATCCGTCTAACTATTCCGTCACCACATATAAAGTATTTACCACAAGCATGTCGTTGCTTGTTCGTCTAGGAGCAGTACATCTTCGTGTACGACTGTCTACTGGAGGCGTTGATCTGCGGGGACACCACGGTGAGCAGTCACAACTACATGGAGTGCTACAGTGAGATGTGCCAGTTCGACTCCGAGATAGGCAAGACCAAGATTGAAGAACAGTTCGAGGTGAGACGTCGCGTAGTGTCTGTAGGCATGCGTGTCCACGAGAAAGAAAAATGGTTACATGTCCTGTTCCAGGATCCTAACAAAATCATATCAGGACCATGGCAGAACACTGTCACCCCGAGTTTCCTGATAGGATTTTGTTAATATCCTGGAACAAGACAGTTAACTATTTTTTTGCCGCTGTTGTTATGCGTGTTCTGTCAACGATGAAACATTTGGGTGGGAAAATAATATACAAAAAAGGAAAGTATTGTTTTTTTTTATTTTGTTCTATTTTGCACATACATTTATGTGATATATACATCATATACAGTATTATTGGCATTACAATATCATACTACGAGCTGAAAGTAATACAAGTAATTAATATTAGTGTATTTCATGTGAACCCAAGATATTATATACAGGTTCAATATATCCTCTTATTTACTTTCAGATTCTGAAGTTATTATCAACAACGATTGAAAGAGATGAAACGACAACAGCATTACGTCCTGAGAATATCTTCAAAAATAGGTGTAAAAACATAACACCTGGTAAGTTGATTGGCTTTCGCATTTCTTACATCTACAGTGTTCATTACTAACACAGCTTGTGACACCCATGTCAACTTCAACAACTTATCAAATACAACATGTTATAAGTTTAATCAATTGGGAGTGAAAGTTGGTCACGTTTATTTTTATACTTGGATGGAATTTCCCAGAATTGGACTAGTTCCGGTGAAATCCAAGCACGAATATCAGCCTTGGGTTGACTAAGCTCTTGATAAAATCTTAATACGCCGTTAGTATGGATCGTGTACTTCACCATGTTGTTCACCATGTACAGCCATACAACGTAGAAAATACAATATCCATGCACATTTATTGCACATTTCCCCATGAGACTAGCACCAATATGTTTAAACCGGAGACGTCTATAAATAGACTTTGGCCCACTAATGGCCGCTATGTAAACTTGCAATATAAAATAAGTAACAATGACGTTATAACATTTACTTTTTCAGCCAATCGGTGTCGACCCTATCTGATGACTCCGTGTGACGGAAGTAACGACTACATCAACGGAGTGTATATCAACGTAAGTATCACTTGTTGTATTGATGTTCACATTTAGCATAAACAACTACCATCCTTTATGAGCTGTTTTCCAATCCTGCAACAAATAATTTGATCCGAAAGTGTAAGATATATCTAGAATATCCAGTAAAACATTGAATAATGCGAGGTACTTAAATATCAGTTGCCTTTTTAGTGAATCCTCTTCAACATAAATGTTAGGATAAGAAAGTGTATACCATCAATGACAATGTACACGTTAAACTTTCTTAACGACTTTGTATATTCGAGTGTTTTGTGTTTTCCTTGAGCTAGCTAAACAAAAACCTTTACTTCCAAGGTATTACGTGCAGTATCTTGACGTTATATGTTGATTTACCTCTATCTGAAACCTCTTCAAACTCCACCACAGGGTTATCGTCAGAAGGACTCCTTCATAGTGACCCAGATGCCGCTTCCTAACACTGTGTGGGACTTCTGGCGGCTGGTGTACGACCACCACTCCAACTGCATCGTCATGCTCAACGAGATCGACGACAAGGACGAGGTGAGTTTCATCCTCTAAGATCCTGAGTATCGTTTCTCGAGGCTCTCATATCGACTACGAGACCATCGCGCTCTCGTAAATGCCCGACCGCCGTGTGTAAGTGATCACTACGAGATTGTTTTCGTCTTGTATTAGCTGCAGAAGCTTCGCGAAACGGTACCCACGTCCAGTTCCTCCTTTGATCAGAATAGAGTGGGGACAAGATAGCATATCTAATACACTGTTAGTATAGTACAATAGTATTGGTTATGACATTATGTATTGTTATATTTGTTTGTACATTAGAATACAGGCTTGCAATCAATCAAATTGCAAGTATTGGTAATTAATTTTAATGGTGGACAGACGGATAGCCTGACATGACACCTGTCTGTCTAGTGATTTATCGATGTCCATAGTGTGAAAGGTTTTATTGAAATAACTCCTGAACTATCATTAATTGGGAGTATTTGGCTTTTCTGATGATTATGAAAGAGCAACGTGTATTCGGGGTCAACATTACTCGTTTGTTGTGGCGTTCGTCATGTCGTGAGTAGTTTGTCCATCAGTATTAATTATATGGAGATGTTTATGTAGTTATTCCACGGTCAATCATTGGCGTTCGTTACCAATCACACGCATTTAGGCACATAAATCCAAGATAATCCGAACGAGAGTTGATCGAAAGTCTTGGAAGGAATTCAAATTGAAGATGAGTCATACCCCTTTTTGGTTTATTTGCTGTAGCTATCTGGGTCGTTAAACACACGAGAGTATTTTTTTCAAGTGTCTGCCTGTTGCATCTTCTCGACATAGTAAATTTACTCCGCTTTAAGTGTTCTGACTAGCACTTGTTGCTCGACAACTTGATAGCGTTTTCTGACGGCATCGATAAAATAGGCACTTTATCTGATGGTTCAATATTCCCCCTACCATAGTTCAACCCACGTTATGATTTCCATTCATTTTTTGTAATAGGTTGCGTTATTCGATAACTACGTGTAGTTGTGGAGGATTCGTTGTTTTTATTAGTTTACCAATACGATGCCACCAGTAACGTAACGGCTAGGCTGTGCATTTGGCAATTTGGCCATTCTATTTATGATGGCTGGGCACTTGCAGTCTCCAAAATAATAACATAGAACAAAGGTTTTTAAAACTTGAAAGGTTAGACATTGATTTTCAAATGCGTATTAATGGAACTTTCGCCAATGATGTGTTAATAGTTATACTTTCTTTTATCAGTATTTTAGTTTTTTGGGTTCACATAGCGGTGCCACTGTGTTAATGTAATGGAGGAACGTGTGAATGTAGACAAAGAGTCTGAGACTATACTGGTTTATTACATGAATAATACTATTCAGTAACGTCAATGATGTATCACATTATGACTTGATATTGTAGCATATAACTTAATGACTTTCTGACATTGAAAGTATACGACATTGTGATGTTACATTCTGACTTAATGACAATGTGAAATTCTAGCAACGTAATACTATTCTGACATTGCGGGATTATGGTATATGGCATTGTGACATGCCCAGGGACCAGGTATATGGCATTGTGGCATATCCAGGTGTCAGATATATGGCATTGGACTACTGAGGGCATCTATACCATAATGTACTCATGTAAGTTAATGTATGATTGCATACTCGTTTTTTAATTACTTTTTTAGTGAAATTAATTAATGCAGTATTTTTTTATTGATGTGTTTCAGACGTGCGAGCAGTACTGGACGCTGGACGCGTGTGGAAACAACTACGGCCCCTTCATCGTGGAGACGACGGCGGAAATCAAGTCTGATCCGGCCGTGACAGTCCGAGACTTCACCGTCACCAACACCCAGGTGGTGAGTATAGCGAGAACCTTCGAGATTAACCATAACGCGATAACCTACGAGATAAACGAGAGGACGGAGAACACGAGAAGCAACCATGTGGAGACTCGCCATTCATACGAGATGTATATCGTCTCAAAATTTTCTAGCCTGTTCTCGAAGTATTGTTACACTTGTACCACCATCTTAAATATGCCTATAGCACGTGCTATGCACGTTCTTAGGCTAAGAAGGTCGTAAGAACGTTTCGAGAATAGTCTCCCAAGCCCGTTGTATTCTTTAACATACGCCACAGTATATATGGGTATCAGTCATCAAGTCATCACATTCTAGTCAAATAGGAATAGGACAAAAATATTCCCGATAATGTTGTCACTTTTATAAACTTTATAATATTAGTAGGTCTATTATCTATTTCTCCATATCTTGTTATATAGTACACCACGTATATTTGTGGGTTTTATTATAGTGTCACATTCTTATATTGCTAATCTTGTGCAACTGAACAATTGAACTAAATATTTAATTCTGAATTGTCCTGTGTTGTTCCAGCCGACGGAGGCACCACGAGTTGTCAGACAGTTCCACTTCCACAGATGGGCTGAGGGTCAGAACGTGCCCAGTTCCAAGATGGCGCTGCTGGAGTTACTGGACATGGTGGAGAGGTGGCAGCACCAGTACGAAAACAGACCAATCATCATACACTGCATGTAAGTAGGAGGTGGCAGTATAAGAACAGACCAAACACGATATATATAGCTACATTTAACTATGTTGTCTAAATGTCTATATGCCGTGAATGTTGGTGGGTAATGGTATGTTGGGCCTACTGTTAGTTTGGTTGTTTAGTTGGAGTTTTAAACTGCTTTCAAGATTATTTCACTTATATCACGGCTGAATAGTGCTGTGTGTACATACCAGTAACCCTGCTTGTTTTCTGGCAACCAACCAACCATTCATAATCTCCCATTATTAAGAATATTAATACGAGATTTTGTCAACCAAAACCTTGTGTTACATAACTGTAAACTAAATACGTGATCCTATAAACAGCTTAGTTTTAAAATTGACGTAAGTCTTCAAAATAGTAACTTTGCAATATATTTTGACCAAGTGTTCTGTATTTGGTTTAGTCTGCAGTTTATACTTAGTTTTAATAGATTAAGTTTGGCTAAGCCAATTACAGAAAACTTCGTCAAGATATGTTGAAAACTATTTAATTTTTTAGCTGACTTAAGTCAATATAGATTGCCGCCCCATAGGATATAGGATATAGGATGTCAATAGGATGTCAAGATTGATGTTAATCCTGTTTCCGGTAAGCTTGTGTGTGGTCTTTGAAAGTGACGAGAACGTTTACTAATCTAGTTTGGTTGGTGTGTTTGCCAGGAATGGCGCCAGTAGGAGCGGTCTGTTCTGTGCAGTCAGCTGTATCGTGGAGCGGGTCAAGCGAGACAAGGAGGTGGATGTCTTCCAGGCGGTCAAACAGCTCAGGCTGAACAGAACGCAACTCATAGATAACATGGTAGGTCACGTGCTGACTGAGTTGTCCTGCCTCTGTCCGTTCTTAAAATATGACATAGGTCACCACAGGACGTTTGCACCTCAATTCCTGCCCTGTCTACATTGAAAAACGTAATTCTCATTGGTAGCCGTAGCCCATTTAGTAATATATAATATTTTCTAGTGTTATGTACAACAACAGAATACCGTAAATTACACTATTATTGACATATAATAAGCTTATTTTCAAAATATTCTCTTAATATAATCGAAGCACTGTGAACCATAGTAGGACTATTATTGGCACTTACTCATGTAACAATTCTGGGTATCCTTTCACGAAGCTCTCTTATCCACTAAGAGACCATGTAGCGCTCTCTAAGAGAGCACTATGGTCTCTTATAGCAGACAAGAGAGTTTCGTGAAAGGATACTCTGGGGGGCCTATTCTCGAAACGTTATTACGATAATCTGTAGGATACCTAGAGCACGTAGATGCACGTTCTTCGGCTATGAAGATCGTAAGAACATTTCGAGAATAGGCCTCTTGGTTATCTAATGTCGACAATGCTATCAAGATATAGCATGTCCTTTACTAAACAAGACATTATAAGAATTCATTCATATACATATTTGATTTATCTTTCAGGAACAATACAAGTTTTGCCACGACATTGTCTTGGATTTCCTGAATTCTCCAGATACAGCTTCGGTTCTGTCATGACGTCATTACCAAGATTGAACATTTCTGAAACATGGCATCCCACCCACAGGCACACACGAGACGGAGCCTAGTCTGACATATATAATGGCAATGGTTGACAAGCAAATAACTTGTTTTGGTTTGTGAGGAACCGTCCATGCTTCTGTTTGCTTACAAGTATTCGTCTACGTTCAGCGATCTGCGGCTATGTTGGGCGCCATTTTGTTTCTTCCTGAAAATTGTTGGCGTCGTTTTCTTTTCCCGACGACTGCAGATCAGACTGTGGTTTCAGTCTTGGATGCCCATGTTGAAGTGAGTCTGGCCCGAGACAAGACTACCAGCTTATCATACGGTGCTACCATTGACGTCAAGCGTACAATTACATTCAATATGATTGTGGTGCATAGAACAGGTGATCTTTGTGATAATATTCACATGAATATGTCTGCCTGTTCTTTCATAGAACATGTTCTGTGACTTGTTACAAGTCTACAGTGATCACGAATAGAACTGTTCACCTTCCAAGGACTACAGGACAATCGACCAGATATAAAATATAGCATGCTCTTGGAGGTGACAAGAAAACTTTCCAGGTTCTTGGATGGGTATGTGAAGAGCAACGACATCGCAGAACCAAGAGACGTACAAGAGACGTTATTTAGAGACGTATAAGAGACGTTATTTTAAGGAGGTGTGATTTTTAAAAAAAGAAAGCAAACAAACATAATGAATGTCATAAATCCAAAAGTCAATATTCAATGATAGTTTATAGAACTGATATTTTTTATCCGCCAAAAACCAAAATAACGTTGGATGTTATTTTCTGCATACTTGTTTGTGATAGATGCTTGTACGGCATGAGGGATAGCGCATTGTAGAACTGTATATCGGCTGAAATCCTGAAGCTATTGTACATAATATATTACTTTCTATCAACCGTGTTCTGATTTAATGAGTTGAATGAATGCCTGGCAGGTAGTGTGTATAATACATCATTGTGCAATTCTTCTAAAAGTAGGACTCGACCCATCCGAACATTTCGTGAACCGTCTGAATCACAGATTTCCCTCAGATAGTGTGTATAACTAGACTATTAGATAGGATGCAGTGTCGGAAAGTTGTTGCTTTGAATGTAGCGAAGATAATTATTGAATTTGTTCTTTTAATATATATTGTGGAATTGTTTGAAACGTTTTAGTGTTTATCTTTGTTTTTTAAGATGTTTAAGAATTTACAATGGTTTCGTTGATGCTGCATTTGCCACAAGTGTGTTTGAAAGAATGTTTTATTTCATGAACTGCTTCATGAGAATCTAAACAGACAGAAAGATAATCGGGTGCATGCGAACGTGAGCCACAAGTGGGGTTTTTTAAGCGATTAAAAAAGGAGGAAATCCAACTCGAACAGTATTATTTTTAAGAAATTCATTAGATTTCTTTCAGTATTGAAACTACTTGTGTTGCTCGACACCTATCATCATAACTAATTCTTGATCTAGTCCAATCATTGAAGCCATCTTTGTGTATAATAAATTTATTTGAAGTGCGTTTCTTACTTTGTATAAATGTGAACAGTAACTGTACTACTAGTCATGTGTATCTATATATTGATACTAAGCAGCCTTATATTGCTGTACTGGCTGTCTGCGTTATCATCTGTAATCACCTGTTATTCCCGCGACCAGTTCGATATTACAATACATACAACTGTCCACACTTGTGTTGTGTTTATTGGCCAGGGCCCCGTTGCACGGAAGTTATAGCTACAATTGATTCCAAAATAAAACATCTAAGCCCGCCACAAGTGTAAGTCAATTGCGTAAAACACGTTTACCGTTTGATATGGTTGGCTAAAACAGTTATAGCGATAAAAGTGGTTAATGCAACCAGACATAATTTGGTGCAGGTTCCGAAGATTCGACTTACAACTATTGTAGGATACAGCTCTTCTGAGCAACGTGCCCAGTGTTTATTTTGTCATAATACTGTATTCATAATTGTCAGGATTTCCCGCCTTTTTCCACATCACATGGCACTGGGTAATCTCTTGACGATTTGCTTATACGGAGGACAACACTAAAGAACTACCCTCACGACGATCGGTGACCCGACAACTGATGCAATTAACCCAACAGCACGGACGGTGTGTCCGATATTAATACATGTATCACCGTATGCTTATCTCATCATAATGTAATGATATCGAGGTCAGCATCCTCCTATATAAATTTAGCTTTATATTATTTTAACAAGGGCGTATTCAAACGTCTACGGCTTCGAGGTACTCTTAAAGAACTTGCAGGATTCATTTGAGAAGACTGGCACTAGATTCCAAAAACCGAATTGAGACATGTGATAGAAACATTCCCCATAAAATATGTACTGGCACTTAAAGGCATACAATCACGGTTGATTGACCTAGATAATGACCAAACGAATTTCAATCTGAGATTATTTACGTTTGATTTGTACTATAACACCCCAAAGTTGTTATTTACTGGTATACTTAGTCCCCAACACTTGATATTTATAATAAATTTCATATTTTATAATAATTATTTGTCAAGACAAAAAATTATATTGTC
>JAUTBQ010121415.1:0-15461 GCA_032361185.1 Lepetodrilus ovalis | reverse complement strand
AAATGAATGTAGTTTACATTTATTACTCATATATAGTGCTACGTGCTCATAAAAATCTGTGATTGTATGCCTTTAAGCCTGAAACTGGATCGTGCGAAATATCGGAGGTCCACCGTAGGTTCATTCCATGTTCTATGTCAATACCCTCCCAGTGCACTGGGGCAACTAAAGAAGAACCAGGCACCAGTTCTCGGGTACTTTCGCTTTCTCTGAATAGTCCGATGATTGCAGTTACGGGTTTCATTGAATCGACATCCGTTCTGTGGCCAGTTGTATGATCTCAAGCATCTGCTCTTGAGGAAGCTTCTTGAATTGTGGGGTCAAGGTCACTTTCGCCATGTTAGACGCAATAAAGTCAACACAGACCTCTCGCATTATTTCTGCAAACATATAACAACGCATAAAGAGTATCGTACACTTTCACGAAAATAAGAAATAACGAATTCAATATTTTTGTTGTTCTAAATCACATTCGGTAGTACATGCTATTATCTTTAGGGCTATTATTTTATTTCCACACGAACAAGAAAATGTAATTATGTGGGTTTTTTAGCACTGATTTGTATGATAGGAATATAAGATAAGATATTCATATGAGCTTTCTATATTTGCATTGATTAGCAAAATAGAAAACCTACCTGGAACTGGACTTCCGGTCAGGGTACTAACAAAGACGTCCACAACATTGGTGGTTTCCAACTTGCTTTCCAGCATAGCCATACTGCACTTCATTAAGCCAGGGATACCAAGACTAGACGCAGCTGAATGTAGGAATACACGATAGTTAAAGTAAAATGAAAATATACATGTCTTTACCATGGAAATACAACAGTAATTGTTGATAGTGAGTGAGTGAGTGAGTGAGTAAGTGAGTGTGGAGTTTAATGTCACTAGGCATCCGTCCCTAACCACTTGTCTTGATGTCATTTTCAACATTCGGTTTGCGTTATTTTAGCGAGGTGATGATGCGATGGTGATTGTACACGAGAGATAGATACATGGAGGAATACAAAGAGACATTGTAGTGAAGGGTTGAGACATGGTAGAGAGGGGTTGAGACGTAGAAGAGAGGGATTGAGACATAGTAGAGAGGGGTTGAGACATAGAAGAGAGGTGTTGAGACGTAGTAGAGAGGTGTTGAGACGTAGTAGAGACGGGTGCATCCACGTGATAGAAGATTCTCAAAATCCGGCAACTCGAGTTGGAATGCTTACCTCTCCAGATATCAACTAAATGTGGTGTGTAGTCCCTGGGTATACAGCCGGTATAGATGTAATGTAAGACTCCAATAAACACAGTTGGACTGATGTCTTCTATATTGACTTCACGTTTCTGTTGAAATAATACGAAGTTGTTACGTCGTAAATAAAGTTCATGATAAGGAGGGACGAACACCTGTACGATTGTGGAATCATCCACACTAGTTGGCCTTTACACAGACACTTGTACCCTCTACCTCTACACGCTTAGACCTACAGCAGTAATCTGTGTAGATGGACATCAGTTGTCTTCTCCTTTATAAAATACCAGATTGTTACTAAACATACTAATACTATACTAGTGTCTTGATGATGATTATTGATATCGTACACTAACCATAGTCCTAAAGAGTGAAAGTAAATATTTCGCATATGTCTAGCAATTTTACTGAGCAGCATTTACTATATTTATAAGAAAGGAGCCATTTTCTTTTTAAATTTCAATGGTAGATACTATATATTGAATATGATTATCTTGTTTCTGGATATGTTGAACTATGTCTATCTGTCAGCCATAACTCTACACGGGGACCAACCTGTAGCATGTCCTTTAAGGCTGGCGATCTGACGCATAGGATGGCTCTGTGACAGTGGACAACGGTGCCCTGTACGTGGAACACTACGTCGCCAGTTTCATGGTCGTTGACGAGTTTGGCCAGATCATCTGTCAGGACACTCATAGGCGGTGGCGGGTCTGAAAAATGATGACATTTACATCTAGTGTTATACATGACCATCGGGGATGGTGGGGTATCACACACAGTGGTACATGTATTGCATTTGGTCTCTGATTAAACGGTTTCCTTCTAGGACGAATAGGAAAATTACAGTTTTTGCTGGTAGCGATCTCGAAAAGGAAGACAATCTTTCTTCGAGAAAAGGAAGACAATAATGCTTGAATCGCATCGAAGTTATTACATTTTATCGAAGCATATCGGTGCATTTTAGTAAACCAAATCAGGTTGGTTAATAACAACTAAACCTTCAAATTACGTTGACGTGTTCATGCGCTTACTTCTGATGGGATCTCAGGTAAAAGTCTTACCTGTTTTGCATTTCCTGCCAACCAACATGACAGCGTCGATCTCCACCCAGGACCCAGAAAACGAACAACACAAATCCAGTCTCACGGCGTTTGTTTTGTATTTCGTTACCTGTAGTACATGAAAACAATGCATTGTACGTACCATAACTCTTTTGTATTGATCTAACTTGCATGGCATATTCATGTAATGTTTGGGCTTTACTGTAACTGTTGGTAAAGTGGACTGACTAGTCAAAAACTCGGTAAAATCACGTAAAACCAAATGTTGAAAATGTCCAGAACCTCGGCATTGACTCAGCCGTGTTGAGCCATCTGGTCAGAATTAGCTTGAAATGTTTGTAGTAAGTCTACACTTGTCGTCACTGGTTCCTCAGTGCCAGTCGTTCCTCGTGGGTAGTATTATAAACATACTTATTACGGATAGGCCCCCGACTCCTCCAATCAGCATCATACTGCAAATCCCAACTCCATCTCAATCTACCATTACCAACCTATACACTGATGTCATACCACAGATTACAAGACGAGCACATCACCCCCCGGAGAAATACGAGCGCCGTGGCAAAGAGGAGAATCCATTCATACGCTAATCAATGGTCAGACAGACTATTCCACATCCGGTACCTTGATGTCAGGTGAGAAGATCCTGCTTTCTGTTATGTGCTGAACTTTCTCCGTCTCCCACACTATTTCCCAACTTCCGGTCATTGTCCTCACGCTAACTCGTCTCACCCCGCCACAGTTTAATATTTCATAGATGTTTATGGCGGACACGAACACAGGTGTATCGAACTGCAACTGTTGAGTAGAATAATAATAATAATAATAATAATAATACTAATAATAATAATAATAATAATAGTAATAATAATACCATGTATGGCGCTAAATCCAGATGCGCACACGTACTCAAAGTGTTAATGTAAATAAATAGAAACGTTTCAAAGTCACACAATGACTGTTGGTTGACATAGATAACGGCCAAACGAATTTCTGTCTGAGACTATTTACGTTTGATTTGTTCACCTAATACCGGGTATCTGGCTAGTTCTACCCTTGATCTTCCTGCTCTTTATTAGCCTGTTGAAATTATACAAATGCTATTTTGTCTTTAATATTTAACTTGAAGAAAAGTGGCATGCGTGCGCTAACATTCGAGCAATTGTATGGATCAAGAAAGTCAATTACCATCTAGGTAACTATTGAAAGTGGCATCACTGACCTCAATAAACTGATTGTCATCAAGGATACTGGGTGCCCATGCTCCGGGGAGATCTCCATACTTAGGGTCTACCTTAGGTGCACCTACTGCCGAGTTAGCAGACCAACTGGAAGAAAAACCAGCAATCCATCATTTGAAGTTCATGGACATTGCCTTCTTATATCACATACGCCAAATAGGTGACGAATGCCAGAAGGCATTGGGCATTATTGCAGAGGATGCTTCCAATAGATCTGATATTAGACATTGAATAACGTCGTCTTCTATTTGAGTAACAACAATGCGGTTGAAATACATTAGTATGTTAATAATTCAGAGGATTTAAGATGTTACAACATCCTCTGCCCGACAGGGTAATCCAATTGAACTTCCTTCGCTAATATGACGACGCTACATAGTACGAGCTATCGATAGAGGAGTGGGGTTACTGTGTACTTATTACATGTATTTAAATACGTAAGCCAGTCCAATGCTCAGTTATCTCCCTTAATGAGTGATGTTGTTTTGTTGGTGGGGTTAAGCCATTATGTTCGGACGTAACCACCACACCCTAGTCGTTGATAAAAGGTACAAAAAGCGTAAACCGGTTACGCCTATCCATTCACTATACCAGTGTGTGGCACACACAAACACATATCCTGTACTCAAAACTTAAACTTGTAGTTTCGCTGATTCATCGAAATATAGAGGTTTACATCTACTGACATCAAATCTATAGGCATCAAATATAGGTCAATAATTGTACTCAACATACGGCATAGGCTATCATTAATAATAGGGCATTCTTAAGATGCCATAACATTGAAAACGTTTTCTGGATTTCAGGAACACACTCACTTGCCGGAATCGTACTGAGATGAGAAGTTCAATACGCTGGCTGCCCACTGCTGGACGGTGTCAGTGGACGTGTTCACCTCGTCGTTGTCTGCCATGTCTGCCGTGTCTACAGTGGATATAGTATACCTCCACCTGCCTCGCTGTGTCGTGTTAATGTATAGACGTCGTGGTACACCTGTTATATGTCATATGGTTTGTTGGTACTCTGAGGTCGAGGGTCATTGATTATTAACCAGATCTATAAATAACATCCTGAGCGGGGTATGTCCTATTGTAGAAACGTATAGTAGAGAAATAGTCGAACGTTGTTATTAAGGCGTATCCATTGGCAACTAAATGCTCACGTATATTGATAGTGCTAGTGTAGAGGTCTTGTGGGGTGGGTGCGGCAGATTGCGGGTGGAAGTGTGGCGTTCTATCTCTCTCTCTCTCTCTCTCTCTCTCTCTCTCTCTCTCTCTCTCTCTCGTGCGTGCGTGCGTGCGTGTGTGTGTGTGTGCGTGAATGAGTGAGTGAGTGAGTGTAGATGTCACGTGCGGTGGGTGGGGTAGATTACGGGCGGAAGTGGGGACGGGGAGCGGGTAAATACGGTAAATGTCATAAGTAGGCCTATTACTATAACTAGACAATATAGTATTTCACGAAGCAGACAATTTGGTGATTGGAATTGTACATACGATTGTTGTGAGAAATGAATGACTTACATATAATATGCTGAATCCATATGTGAATTTCTCAACTAACACGTTATACGTTCATATCTGACTACACAGAGATATCATATATGTGACAGCACTGACAGGGGCAAATACAGGTCGTGTTACTAACATGTATTTAAAATAGTCTGTATCCTGCAATATACAGACAACTAAACGGCTTTGTAGTTATGGTAGCCTATATACAATTAAAAGTAAAATGGCAAATAACACCACACACGTTGATACAATACAAAAAAAAATGTGTGTACCTATATCACAGTTTGTTCTGTTCTGATATATTGGATCCACAATAAGTATATTTATTACCGAACAAGCGCAAGCTAAAATGTGTCGTTTATACGTGTTTTTAATAAATCCTAATTATAAAATAATACAGTTTGCTATCCACATGGTAAATGTTTGTGAAAGATACCGCCTACAATGACACATTTCCCCAATTATTTCAAAACCCTCTCCTTCATTTTAATCAGAACCGAAAGGGGAAAATAGCAAGATCAGTTTTCGGTTTAAATTTTAGCTTGGTCAAAGGGAAGTAATTTACAGTTTTCTCGCACATCTTATCTCCCTTTGACCACAAAAAAAATCAAAGTGTTCACTAGAATAGATGTTATCATACAATAGACGTTAAATAAATGTATGATTTCATAATGTCTCTGTCTATATAAATATATGAAACAATATTTCACCGTTTATTATTCATAGAAGTAAAGTAGGTCTTTTGAATCATTCATAAAATATTTCTAAAATGTATTTACGGTTAAAGAAATAAGGGAAGCAACTCATGCGTCTTTAATAATCGTATGTACTACAACAATCACTAAAGTTAAACCTCGTGTGTCTTTTTTTTGTTATGGTTTGAAACAGTAGAGTGTGGCATGATAAATTGTTTCTTATTATTTGCACTTTACTCATACGTTGCAATAACAATGAAAAAAAAATAAAAAGTAAGATTTCTATGTGGTAATAAGATTTCTCGCATAAGTAATAACTTAGTTGCATCACAATCTTGAATTCATTCTAGAAACACAGACTATTATGCCTTAAAAAAATCGTCAAATTTGACATAATTGTATGTGTTTCGAGGGTGGTTACATGAACTACTATATAATACATGGTATGTAATTTAATAGCAATTTAGTTGGTTTTACAAGTATGTCAATTACAATAAAGCCTCAACTTGTAATGATATTACAGCTATAACTGCATACTAATATATGGTATGCATGAAGGCTATATTGTCTTCCATGTTATGGCATACCATAATTTATGTTAGCATTTCATACCAATTACACAGGCATGTCACAACCGCGCGCAGTACCATCTTAATCACTGGTATTTGGAGGAAAGCCAGAACAAGTTATTTTGGCGTGAAAGAAATCACTGAACATCTCTTAATTATTCCCCTCCTTTGCATTGACAATAGAATGACAATTATTGTGACAATTCCATAATAATTATATCAGTCATATTATCGTTATGATAGATTATTAACGGCGATGGATAATTACGACTGTAATTACGGTGATTAAAAAAAAAATTGAACATTTTCTTTAGATAATAACTGCAACGTTCCAAGTCGTTATGATTTAGCTCGCCATTTCAATCCAATATTGAAGGCTGCAATAAACATGTGGCTTGTCTTACGGTCTAGCGTAAATAATCAGACATACAAAAACAAATTTAATGACTCTAGCTGTGCCAAAGCATTGACAGAATTGAACTTTTATTGCTATCTCTGATCGACTCTGCGACACCAGGCTGAGATTAATTGCGAGCTTATTGATGATTAATGAGATGGCCTGAACGAAGAGTTAATTTCGTTAGCCCTTCTCACGCTGGAAAATCGATGTTCTTTATGAAGGAGACGTGGAATAGGCATCACTCGCTGACTGCATTTGAATCGAGAGTTATGCTTCGTTAAACATTGGCAGTTTGAGAATAAGCCACTCACTAACAGGGATTCGCCAGAACACTGAAATACCAAAGTTATGACATATATTTATTGAACCCTAAAACCCTCCCTATTATGTGTATTTCTTAGATGTGCATGCGTATCACTCGGCCCTTTATCAATCAGTTTGATAGTTATGTACAAACATGATTTTATTTTAGCAGGATATTTTTTTCTCTCTCCGAAATTACATAAATCATTGTACATTGGGTGTTATTATCCCTTTTACTTTAACTTACTAGTATTTGGGTGTATCAAGTATATATTCAATAATCAATGCAGTGATACCTAATATTAGAGGCAACAATTCGCTCTGATGCCGCCTTGACTTTCTGATAATTACAGGAAACAGTCTTGATGGGCACCGGTATTAACCCTTAGTAATTGGAAGCAGCTATTTGAAATAGTTCCAGCCGGCGGCTATAGGCAGTTCCTCGCACTCTGCACCGAGTGTACACGTAAATGAATGACCACTTGGTATGGTCCGGTCAATAATGCTTTCACTCCGACCTTGTGTCGATGGTAAGCTCGTGGAGACAGATTTCTCCTGAATACCTAGCATTGATCTCAGAGGAAAACCGTTCCTTCACTTAGCCCCGTTTACTTTGCGTCAAATACAGCAAGAACTATATAGTTTTAAACAGTGCAGATGTTTCAGTCAGAAACTGCTTTGAACAATGTAGACGTCTGTCATTTAAATAGTGTCCGTGTTCTGGAACATTGACCATAATTACATATATAAAACAACTGATGCCTTGATCAATTTGGCTGCTTTGAAACGCAAGAACTGATGACAGTCCAAGTACCCATATTAAATTATGTTCATTCGTGCTTTCCATTGAACATAAGTTCGAGAAATCCAATATGGCCGCCGTCGTGGACGCCTCCCTGGGGTAAGATCAACACTGTCATTTGTGTGCAAGGTATTCCTCCGTGCTTTGGATGTGTAAATTAGTGTGTGCTGGGTGTTTAGTTACTGCGGTCATGTGAGTGTCCCGATACAATGTGCGTGACCCCACGACAGGCAGGCTAGGCTTATAAAGGGGGCTCGTTATTGTGGAGAAATAAAAAGGAACAAAAAAAATGGTGGGAGATTTCAAACAACCCCTGTCAAAATAATATACAGCGAAATCCTTATACGAATACCAGTTCCCAACTTATCAAATGTAGTCGTCAGGGCAATAGTATCTGTAGGTTGTGTTGGCAGGGAAAGTGCACACGGGGTTTGATGAAGTATGTTTTACACATGTGTGTACCGCCCTCTTAGCTTATACAGGATATTACTTTCCCTCCGGCAAATGTTAGAATAATAAACAGTGCAGCGTGCTAGACCGCGGCTGGGGTTGTTTTTGTATTGGAAGATACAACTCGCAAACTGGTATCAAAATATATGTCAGATATATTTGTTGATCGTGTTGTTTCAGGGGGCTCCATAAAATAGAATGCTAAAAAGAATGTGGGTTTGCAACAAGAAATACACACAACGGACAAATGAACAAATTGTTTCGTGTTCGTGGCTATTTGGCGCGGGCTTCCTTGGCGGACGTGTCGTGGTTCGAAGTCCCTTCTTTTTTTCCCAGCATAGCACAAGCATTACTCATGGATGTGCCGCCTGAATGTTCCTGATGTGGTGGCGTGTGACAGGTTCCTATAACAACAAGAGACAAGAAATATATGTTACCCGACCCGCAATCATACGAACCCGACATTGCAGTGATTAAACTCTCAGATTAGTTCGAATTTTATTCACTGTAAGCAATTACATTCTTCAAACAGTTTTGTGATGAATGTCAATTTGATTGATGAAATTCGAAACTGAACAAAGTCCTCAAAGTGAAACCGCCAGGCCAGATGATCAATTTCCAGGTTGTCAGCAAGCTGTAAACATACGTTATTGATAAAGGCCCAATTGATATTCGTTGGGTCAATATTTTACCTAAGTTAACCAAGTATAAGACCGCGTAGCTATAGTACAAACTCAGATAACGTCACGGTGTATATAGGCTACACGCACGCACGAACACATACAGACTTTAAGGACGTAGTTAGCGGTATGGACTAGGAACGACAGCTGTGTATCAACGTGTATAATAACAACACTAAAAACACTATCAGTACACGGATTCCAGTTCATCAATGGCGGGCCAGTGGACGTTGAATCCTAAAGGGCTACAGCCCACCATGTGATGTGTAAGATAACACCGACAACCTGCTAGATCACAATTCCCTAGTATTCAGTTATCAGTGAGTCCTGATCGAATGACCCGACAATGTAAATATGCCGTGTACGACAGTAGTTATGCCTATCTATGTTTCCAGGGGCCGGGGGCGCCGAGGACAATTTCCCCTAATATACCGTCCGCCATGACACTTTCAACAACGTTGGACAATCTGCAACTACGAGACAAACTCGTTTAATAATTGGGCATGACAATCTGCTACCCTTGGCCACAGTTGGAATATTTTGTTGGGTCACCAGACATTTTGATAATTATTTTACTTCATGAAACGACATGAAGCTATATGTTGACGGTGGTGACAAATCCCACAACGCAATTCAATATCACCTCGACTACATACCAACCTCATTGTCTATTAGGTGATCACATAGAACGTACAAAATGGAAACTTTGGTTCTTTTTAATATGATAAATTGATAGTAGATGATGCATGAAGCCAACTCTATATATATGTGTGTAGCACATGTATCGCCATGTAATTGTTTACCCACGGTATGATATGTCGCTTAAAGGTTAATTATGTCACATGGGCAGTTTAACATAATTCATATATGTCCAATACACACCGAGGCCTTCACTTCGGATAATATAACACATTCAATCATCTCCCGGCATATTAAAGTAGCACAACAAACCACTCAAAATAGCTGCAACGACCTCTGACCCTATTGTCCAATCATGCTGGGAGGAGCGGGAATACTGGATGTTGATTGGCTAGATTCCGTGTGCCGGTGGTCCTTTGTTCTCGGGCTAACTCGGCGTCGAGCAAACTTTACAAGAAGAAAGGGGGTTGAAGGGAGGGGGGAGCATTCACAAATCTCCAAGTTAATGTGTCAACATTCACAGGGATTGAATTATCCCTTGCCTCTGTCCCCGCTTGACGCTTGTTGGTGGATTAGCCCTGGATCTTTATTTAGAGTGGGCCGTCTCTCTTCCAAGCAATATGGCGGGCCCCTGTGCGCTCAGTTTCACGTAGCACGGCAGATTACCATAGAACTCTAGCCAGTATTTCCATTATTAATAACTCCAGGATTGCCGCGGCGTGACAATCGGAGACTAGGAGCGGGATTTCATGTCATAAATTTGTTCTGTCGCCTTAAGGCTAAGCAGGACTGTTCGGAATAATAGAGCTGATAACGAAACATGATATGGACGTAACAAAACCGTACACGCTGACTGATGTTGTAATTTTAATCATCTTTTAATTGGCGTCTTCCTTGAAGTGAATTTTGCCTCATTTGTAACGCTATTATAATAATGTCGCTATGTTGTATTTGTTTTATTTTGTTTGTTAGTCGAGTAAACTATTAGTATTATAAAGAACGTGTTCTAGAATAAGCCCCTACTTGTCCTATTTGTCGATCCGTATCAGTATATATTCCTGTGTTTCGCTATTTATTACTACATGCGTATATTATATGGCACTAGAATTAAAGTAACGTACCTTGAAAAGAAATGCTGTATTTATGTACATGTAGATAGGCATATGTTATTATGATTAAGAAGGATATGTGTAAATATATATATTATCCATTATATGTTCGATACTTGTCTTTAATTTTATCTTTTTTACCAAATACATATTCATGTAGACAATGCATAATCAGTTCTGCATTTTACAGCTGAGTTATACCCAAGATGAACGACAAGTAACACTTTTGTTCACTTCATCTGAATGTGGTCTGACTGTACCGGAAACTATAGTGCTATGTTTTTTTGTTCTTTCTGGAAAGCAGTCGTTGAGTACAGGTTCTTACATGGTAGCAATAGACCAACAAACACCGGTCTCACCACAAGCTCTAGAGTCGGCAATCTCACAGAACAACGTCGACATCAGTTATATCGAAGTCCAGAGGGATGTGATCCAGGGAACGAGGACCAATTCAATATATCTAAATCTTGTGGTTTGAGTATTCGGAAGTTGTCGAGAGTTGTCTGCCCTGATTACCCATGGGACAGACGTTTCCGGCAAGGTATGCTTTGGATGCCACGCAGTGCAAGAAAGAAGAGCCTTTGTATAATAACGATGGTTGAAGTAATTGGATTGACGCGTATAATACTATATCAATAATTCAGCAATAGCTGGCCTTAAAATACCAACAGCTGCTCAGCTGTTACAATGCCGAACTGTTTGAGAATCAATTGCAACCTTTAATTTAAAGTAGTTTATGTTAATTAGTAGGCCCTATTAATAGTACGGTTCTCGATATGATTTGTTAAACAAAAGTGGAACTTTTGATAATCAACAGTATTCAAATTATTGCATCCAATATAGAATACTAGTATTTAATTATTTTCCTTTTTTTTAAAGTAAAATGTGGGTAATTTAAATGAATTGATTCAGAGGTGTCCCTTTTCGCATGATGTCATTGAACCTAATACCTTATGTCATATGCGAATGGAGCCACTAATAAACCTATCTTTGAAAAACCGTTCCAGGAAAGGATTCCTAATGTCATGCACATTGAGCTTCTGAAACAAATAGGATACTTAGAAGTGTTTGTCTTCAGAAATCAAGCTTGTATTCACCAGCTTCTCTCCATCCCCTTAGCCTGAGCTAATGTCGATCAATTCGATTGAAAAATCATCTCGAGATCCGACTGGGGCCACTTTCTTTGAATAATTGACGTCGGCACCGGCACCGAGGCTCGTGCTTGGCATGTGGGATTTACGTTCTATTCAGTTTGCGTGCATTTAAACGAAGTGCTCAAGACTCTTACTGTATAGTGAGTCATTCCTTCAATGTCTGCTTGTGGGGGAGGATTGATACCAATATGTTATGTTACTGCATGCAGATGGGATGAGTTGTCATGGGACTATTAGGTATCATTTGTATGTGTAATACAAGCCACATGGTATTTGAATGTCCATACTCTCTGGCTCTTCTTTACCCAAAAGAAATAGCAGCATTAAATATGCATGTTCCCTTTGAATGACATGCATATATTATATAGAGAGTTCGTATATCGTGCTCGTGAGTATAGTGCCACACGCGGGTACTCGTTTATTATCGAATACATGTGAGGTACGTGTTGTATACGAGAATAGCAGGCGTGCCAAATCAAAGATGTTGACTCCAGTTCTCTGAACCCGGTTTCCCCACCACGTGTGACATCTCAACGCAGCTACCAGCAAATACCCTATGGCTAATTCAATATTTAGAATAGCGATGCCGAACAGCTACCATCTTGTATTCTAGACGTGTTTGAATGACACCTAGCCTCTCGCTTTCATTAGCTTGACAATTGAATTATTTCTAATTATAGAACAGTTATTCTGTGGCATGAACACACACTGTTTTCTATATAGGCGTTTGCAGGCGTAACAAAATGGCATGGTGCGTTTTAAAGGTGTCGAATAGATTACGAACGTAAGGAAGACGAACATTACTTTTGTGCATTTCTTCCAGGCATTGATTTACAGAGAACATTGTAAACGGGAAGAGTCGTGTTTCTGTGAGCGCATACTTGTTGGACTCACTCATTTATGCATACCCATTTAAGTCATTCAAATTAACGATAGGTTTACATAGACATGACAGTGCCAACAGACAGCTCTCCTTTACCACCATGCCACTGCCATCGTTCCCACGCCCTTCCCCCCATTGTTCCGGTAATGTGATTTTGGCCTCTAAACACCACCATAGCCTTTTAGCCACGCGTCAATCAAATTGTCTGTCCCTCGCTGAACGACAATGAAGGCAGGCTCGCCCCGCCACTCTGCCACCCAACTGCCACCGGGGGAGTGGTTCTCCTGGGCACAAACTCTCCTGGCTTCCTTTGTACTTCCTCCGACAACATCATGTTTTAGCTGATAAACCGCGCTGGCTTAAAGGTCAGATGTCGTGGAGTATGTCGGCACAGTTTCCTTTCTGAGCCCTTTCTCCAGCGTAGGCTTTACAACCAGTTGGTGTAGCATTTCAACATACGTTGTTTTTTTTTTATAGAGAGTATTTGTATGATGTATACATGTGGCACATTGGTTCTGTCTAGTGTGTAGAATGCCACATTGTAGTCTCGCAGGGTAGACACCGTTGTATGGAATACAAATGGGGTGGACAAGGTGTGAATATAAAGGTCAATACTGATATAGGATGAGCATTGATACAATGAAAACGGTTAGGGTGAACATAATTATAAGCAATGTGAATAGGTCTACACATAGTGAAAGCATAAATAATGTGAATACGTTAAAGTTGAACACATGTAGGGTGAACACAAATAGGGTGAATACATATAGGGTGAACACAATCAATCTTCACATTCGGTTTCCAGATAGAACTAAAGATGTGTTTTCCATTATCTTAATAATTTATGCATCTGTTCGTTTATACTTTTCTCTTGCTAGAGAATACCTGTTTGGTTAATTTTCTCGTTTTTTAAATGTGCAAATTTTATTACATTCAAGTCTAGAAGACGCTGTCAGTGTATCCTATCCTAAGTGTCAGTAGTAGACCCCTAGCAAGTAAAATACCAAGGATTTCTTATTGTGTTTTACGAAGCTGTCAACTGTGCATTAGCAGTCCAGCGGTTCTGAAGGATTCTGACCTACACACACCGCGGATCCCTTCATCAGAAGACACATCAAACTCTCCTGGCGATGCAGTTCTGTGACGCCGGGGTGGTGCGCAATAGACACATTCAAATCGCGTGGTATTACGTCCTGTCTGTCCGTAGGTCGAGCGCGAAATCGCCGTTCTTAACTCTGCTATAATCAATAAGCCATTAGCTCATCTGTCACAGCGTGTTAGTCCAGTCATTACCCTGGAAGCGAGGGTCGTCACGTCGCGATAAGGCGCGTCGCGACGAGAAAGGTCGCCGTTGTAATCTAATATGACATGATGGCACATATGAGATGCAACATAGCAAGCGTCAGATGTCTTACATTATTCATAATAGAGTACATGTCTCGATTAAACGGATACGTTAAAGGCATAACATAACAGATATTTATGGTTGTTTTGGACTAGTTCTTAGCTACAACTACAAAGTGCATTCACGCGATATACATAAAATCATGTTTGTACTTCGAAAACCAATTCCACTGCACAGACACGATAGTGTATTTTGATAACCTGAATGAGGTCGTATTTTATTTTGCTTCATAATATTAATGCAAGGGGACATAACTCAAAATGGTAAGACTAAAATATAAAACGACATGGCAAAGTTTTCTTCATAGATTTTGTTCTGTCGCCTTAAGGCTAAGCAGGACTGTTCGGAATAATAGAGCTGATAACGAAACATGATATGGACGTAAAACAAACGTGCACGCTGACTGATGTTGAAATTTTTTGACGGAAAATGTTTTGGGGAAGACATTTTTAGTCAGAGAAATTTTGTTTTGCGGAAATGTTGGGGCGGGAAAATTGTGGGGAAATTATTTTTGGGGTATATTTTTCATTTCTGAACATTACCACAAAATTGGCAAAAAGGTCAAAATATTTTTGGTGAACATGATTTGGGGTGTTTTTAAAATTTAATCTTCTTTTGCTGATTTGTTATTTTTGGGGTATATTTTTCATTTCTGAACATTACCCCAAAATTGGCAAAAAGGTAAAAATATTTGAAAGTTGTGAAATCTTTTGCTGATTTGTTATTTTGGGGGTATTTTTTTTCATTTCTGAACATTACCACAAAATTGGCAAAAAGGTAAAAATATTTGAAAATTGTGAAAATATTTGACGGAAAATGTTTTGGGGAAGAAATTTTTAGTCAGAGAAATTTTGTTTTGCGGAAATGTTGCCTTTGCCAAAGGCTTTGGGGTATTTTTTAAATTTAATCTTCTTTTGCTGATTTGTTATTTTTGGGGTATTTTTTTTTCATTTCTGAACATTACCACAAAATTGGCAAAAAGGTCAAAATATTTTTGGTGAACATTTGGGGTATTTTTAAAATGTAATCTTCTTTTGCTGATTTGTTATTTTTGGGGTATTTTTTTTCATTTCTGAACATTACCACAAAATTGGCAAAAAGGTCAAAATATTTTTGGTGAACCAAATGTTCACCAAAAATATTTTGACCTTTTTAAAATTTTAAAAAATTTAAAATTTTAATTTTAAATTTTTAAATTTTTAAATTTTTAAATTTTTAAATTTTAATATTTTAAAGATTTAATCTTCTTTTGCTGATTTGTTATTTTTGGGGTATTTTTTTTCATTTCTGAACATTACCACAAAATTGGCAAAAAG
>JAUTBQ010121304.1:0-15467 GCA_032361185.1 Lepetodrilus ovalis | reverse complement strand
TTCTCTTTTTTGAGTTTAGATGCAGCCTCTTTACGCATAATCAACTTCATCTCTAAACTCTTTTTTGAGCCTACAAGTGTTGCTTGACTTCGTTCTAAACGCTCTTTTTCTAAAAGCTTTTCTATCTTTTTCTCTAAAATAAGATTTTGCTGTTCAACCTGTTCAATTTTCTGAGCCCGTATCTTCTGGTCAAGCTCAACAACCGAATGTTCTAGCAAAGTAATTTTTTCACAAAGAGGCTCATCAGAAAGTTCTTCATAAGCTGTTGCTTGAAAATGCTTCAACTCTTCTTGAAGCTTTAGTCGCTCATGAAACTTACTCGACACAAGAGTAAAGTTTTGCTGTAGATGCTCCATATTGACAAAGGTATCAATCTGTTTTTTCAGCAGTGTTTGACGTACTTTAAACTTAGAGAGTTCATTGTCATTCTGCTCAATATACTGTCCAATCGCTTGAAACTCTTGCTCTGCCTCTTTGATTTCACCTTTTATTTTAAGTAAATTTTTTTGATTAAAGCCCAATTCGTGGTCAAAAAGTTTTGCCTGTTCTATCTTTTTCTTCTCAACAACCAAAAAACGCATAAAATCTTCATACTGCTTCTCTTCAAGCTGTCTTCCCATTAAAATATTTTGTAGTCGCTGAAGCTCCTCTTTATAACTTTTTGACTCTTTTAAAAGTTTATCAAAAGCAACTTTCTCGTTATAGACTTGAAGTATTTTCTCTAAATTAAAAGCTCTTGATTCATCTTCTAGTGTTGACTTTCTCTTCTCTAACCTTTGACGCTCCTCAGAACCCAAATAGACCAGATTTTTCAGACTGATTTCCATTCGTTCAAAAGACTCTTGCTCTTTTTTAGCACGTTGAAAAGTATCTTTAGAAATAGTCGCATAGACTTCGGTGTTGGTTACCCGTTCAAGAAGCCCCATACGCTCTTTGGTCTCTGCTTTTAAAAAGCTATCAAAGAGTCCTTGTGAGAGGACAATAGACTGTCTAAACTGAAAAAAGTTCACCCCTACCAACTCTTCTACCTTAGAACAGACCTCAGCAACCCCTTTGGTTAACAATGCGTTACCAGCAAAAAGATACATGGTTGCCTCTACTCTCTCTTTTTCTCGCTTCTGTTCAAATCGACTTCGGTAAAGTTTTCCCTTAATTTCAAAGCTTACTTCAGCAAAAGAGTCTGAGCTAGAATCACTCATCATTTTAGAAACATCATCTTTTAAACGTGTTGTCTGTGCATAAAGAGCCAAAGAGATGGCATCTAAAAGAGTACTCTTCCCTGCTCCTGTTGCCCCAACAATGGCAAAGATTCTATTTTGAAAATGTGCATGGCTAAAATCTATCTCGTTCTCACCCGTAAGAGAGTTGATGTTTTTACTTTTAAGTTTTAAAATTTTCATTATTTTTTTTCTTCTATAATTTCATTGTAAAGTTTAAGTAGTAGTGCTTGCTTATGAGTATCAAACCCCTCAATACGTTTTTCAAAGAGTTTTTTTGTTAACTCTTTGGGTGTGGCTTTTTTAGAAGGTATATCTGGAGTATTGCTTTTGGGTTCTTTCATAGTGGCTCCATATCTTTTTATTATGGGGATTCTATCTTATTTTTATTAAATAGAGTAGATAGTTTATAGAGTAGATAGATTATTTTATATTTTTTTATGTGAAAATTCTCTTCACAGTCACCATAAACATCAATAATCATCTATTTATTACTTATTGTATAAAACTTTTTTTGCCACTTCTATATCTTCAAAAATCTGCTCTTTTAATGCCTCTAATCCATTAAATTTTTGGTTTTCTCTGATAAAGGCAACAAACTCTATAGAGACTTTTCCCTTAACCTCTCCTAGCTCTTGCTCTAAAATATGGGTCTCTATAGCAAAGGAACCATCAGTAGTGACACGGTGACCTAAAAAACTTACACTCTCTAGCCATTTCTCTTTTACTTTGGTTCGTGTCGCATAGACCCCCTCTTTTGGAAGCTTATAATCATATACATTGAGATTAATGGTGGGAACCAGCTCTTTTTTTCCAAGACCTTGACCCGACACTACTTTTCCTTCAATCAAATATGAACGATGAAGAAACTGATTGACCATAGCTATATCACCGTGGGAAAGATAGCTCTTGATGGTACGAGAGTGAACCGAGATGTCATCTGATTTGACTTCACTGACTACCAGCACTTCTCCATCAAAAAGCTCTTTTAGTAGTGTGGTGTTGCCTTCTTTTTTATAGCCAAACTCAAAATCATACCCCACAACAATGGTCTCTAGTTTGGGAAAATCCTCTTTAAGTTTTAACACAAACTCTTTAGCACGTAAAGATTTTATATGGTCAAAATGATAGAGGAATGAAGGTTTTTTTATAAAGTGACTGCGTCGATAACCAGGAGTCAAGTAGCCTCCATTTCTCTCTATGATAACAACGGCTTCTACTTGGTCTATGAGTGCTTGATGTCCTTGGTGAATACCATCAAAAGAGCCGATGGCGATTGATTTGATATGATTATGATACAAGATTTTATTTCCTAAAATGATAAATATACTCTATATTTCCCGATTTACCTGCCAATTTTGAGGGCGTACTATAGCATAAATTCCAGCCTAACTCAACAGTTTTTGCTTCAAATCTATCAATAGACTCATTAATGGCTTCTTGATTTACCACCACACCACGACTGTCTCGCTTAACCCCTCGTCCTACCTCAAACTGTGGTTTAAAAAGTAAAATCATATCGTTTGAAGAGAGTCTATCTATCGCCTCAATAATCTGTAAAATCGAAATGAAGGAGACATCACAGGTGACCACTTCAAAAGGTTGAGAGGGGTTAAAGTCACGAATATCGGTCTCTTCAAATATCTGAACCTCCTCCTTCTCTCTTAGTGAATGGTGGAGCTGGTTGGAACCCACATCAACACAGGCAACTGACTTTACCCCCTGTTCTAAGAGTATCTGAACAAAGCCTCCCGTACTTGAACCGATATCTAATGCCTCTTTCCCCTGAAGCTCCATCGGGTACTCTTCTAAAAACAGCTCCAACTTTTTAGCTGCACGGCTCACATAGAACTTCTCTTGGTCTACATCTATCTGTGACGTTTCATCACACTTCTGTGATGCCTTAGCCTCTACTCCATCGACAAAAACTTTACCTCTTTTTATGGCATCCAATGCCCTGTTTCGGCTCTCAAAGTAGCCTTTTTCTACCAAATATTTATCCAATCTCATCTGCTATCTTTTTTCCAATACATTTTTAACATCTGCCAAAGCAATATATTTTACCACTTTCCCCTCTTTTACTGTTGCCAACAACTTATGGTTCGCCAATACCTTAAGGTACTTTCTTGCTGTATTTTCAGAGACATCATAGGCGTTGGTTATCTCTTTAACCGTAAAGACCCGCCCTGGATTTTTCATGATTTTTTTTACAATATTTTTCTGAATAAAGTTAAGACTTTCAGCCAGTTCAGAGTTCTCCAACAACTCCACTACCTCGTCAAACTCTTGACTCTTCTCATCAAGATAAGCAAAAAGCTCATCCATAGCACGGAGTATAATGTCTGCTTGGTAGTAGAGAAAATAGGTCAAGTCACTCTCATCTATCTCACTGTAGAGGTACGCCATACCATACTTCACAGGAGCCTCTTTTAGTAGTTTTGAGATGGAGAGATACTCAAAAAATTCAAAGCCATTTTTAAGCATAAACCAGTAAAAAATAGCCCGTGCTGTTCGTCCATTTCCATCGGCAAAAGGGTGTTCGTAACCTATCATAAAGTGTAATATAATCGCCTTGGCAATGGGGTCAATGAAGGCATCACCATCTTCACCAGAATGAATGGTGTTGGCAAAACTACAGAGTCGCTCTAAACGCTCCTCAATCTCAACATAGAGTGGTGGCTGATGCAATACTTCTCCATCGGCTCCATCAGCAATAACAATCTCATCATCGGTTCTAAAGTCTCCTGGAACAACTGCATTTTCAGAGGTTCCAAAAGTTGCTATCTTATGAAAATGTTTAATCATCTCTATACTAAGAGGAGCATCTAAAAGCTCTTTAACCTCTCGCATGAGCAGATAGTTGTTCAAAATCATCTGCTCATCTTCTGAACGGGGTTTTCGCTCTTCGACCAACATCTTTTTAGCCACACGTCGCGTGGTGGAAGCTCCCTCTAACTGGGCAGAGCTAATCGCCTCTTCTATCACCAACGAAGAGATAAGGAACTTCTGCTTAACCGAACTGTTTGAGGTCATCCCCTCTCCTGAGAGCTTGGCAATTTTATAGAGTTTGGCTTGTAAGGAGTCAGGTTTACAGTAGTGAAACTCTTGATTACTTTTATCCAGTAGTTGTGATATCGGTTTACGCTTGGTAAAACGACACCACTTGGTGACCAACCATGCTTTTTTAACATCATGCTCTTTGGGTACATGCCATTTAAACTTATCCCAGTAGAGGTAACGTCCTTTCTCATCGGTTTCATTGAAGTACTCCATCAGATAGGGATCGCTGTTCATAAGATTTAAGACAACTGCTAGATTATCAGCTGTAAAGGTTATGGGTGATTTTTCAATACGTGACTTAGCCATGTTGCCTCTTTAACGCAATTTTTAACTTTTGCGTTATTATAACACAAAAAATGATTTCACAATTGGTTTAACAATCGTTATCTATTTTTTGTTAGAATAGCTTAAAACCATTCAAAGGAATCTAATGCATCGTCTCTCTTCTCTCTCCATTGTACTCCTTCTCACCGCTTGTACTACTGCTCCAGTACCTACCACCATAGATAACCATGACAATACTACGATAAAGGAGAATCTTTTTCAAGAAAATCTTACTCTTGAAGGTAAATACACACTAGAAAAAGGGCTCATTGCTTACAGTGATACCGATATGTCTATTAATAAAAAGATTAATAGTTCAAACTTAGTTATAGAGAAACTTGATGAAGATGACTTTGGGTTTTACTATACTACACAAGTAGAAGAGCGTTATGCAGGAAAATACTTTGGTATTTTTCACTATAAAGATGATAGATACTACCAAAAAGTTATTGAAGATGATTTAAAAATCTCACTTTTAGAAAATATGGAGTTAATCCATGAAGAAGATCGTCTAAAACTTACCCTTCAAACCAACCATGGAAAGCGTATTATTATCTGGAAGAAGAACCCCAGTATGAAAATGACGAAAGAGCTACAAGAGGCTCAAAAAAGTTACCAAGAAGTTTGCAAAGCAAAATTTGAAAAAATCTAAAATATTTTAGATTAGCATTTTATAAATCAACCAAAGCTCTCCACCTATAAAGAGTGTCATCAGAGCAAAGAACCAAAAATCAGATACTTTATCTGCACTCTTTATGGCAACACTCTTTTTTTTAGGAAGAAAATGATGACCTTTTAATATCCCTTTTTTTTCCATTATTATATGTTCAACTATCTCTTCTACAACTTTATCTCCATCTGATTTTGACATAGTAAACCTTTTTTAACCAATTATAACACAGAAAAATATAAATAAAATAAGAAAAAAGAATTAATAAGAGAAGATAAACCAACTAAAGATTCTTAGTTGGTTTTAGAGAAAAATAAGTAAAAAACTTAGTTTGTATCTTGGTCTACTATTTTACCTGCTGAAATCCAAGGCATCATTTCACGAAGTTGATTACCTGTCTTAGTAATAAGCTTCTCTTTATCATTCGCTCTTTCAGCGTTCATTCTTGGGTAACCTGATTGACCTTCTAAGATGAAATCTTTAGCAAATCTACCATCTTGAATCTCTGTAAGAATGTCTCTCATCGCTTGTTTTGACTCTTCGTTGATAACTCTTTTACCAGAAACATAGTCACCATACTCAGCTGTGTTAGAGATAGAGTATCTCATGTCTGCGATTCCACCTTCAAACATAAGGTCAACGATTAGTTTAAGCTCATGAAGACACTCAAAATATGCAAGTTCTGGTGCGTAACCAGCTTCTGTTAATGTTTCAAAACCAGCTTGTACCAGAGACGCTGCTCCACCACATAGTACTGCTTGCTCACCAAAGAGATCAGTTTCAGTCTCATCTTTGAAAGTTGTTTCGATGATTGCAGTTCTACCACCACCAATTGCAGATGCATAAGAGAGAGCAAGTTCTTTGGTTGTACCACTTGGATTTTGACCAACAGCAATAAGATCTGGAATACCACCACCTCTTACAAACTCAGAACGTACAGTATGACCTGGTGCTTTTGGAGCAATCATGGTAACGTTAATATCTTTTCTTGGGTTAACTCTTCCATAGTGAATGTTAAAACCATGTCCAAATGCTATAGTAGCACCCTCTTTAAGGTTTGGCTCAATCTCAGCTTCATAAATCTCTTTTTGGTTCTCATCTGGAAGAAGAATCATAATCACGTCTGCTTTTGCAGATGCATCAGCTACAGTAAGTACTTCAAAGTTTTTTGCTTCAGCTTTTGCCCAAGAGCTACCATCTTTTCTAAGACCAATAACAACATTTACACCAGAATCTCTTAAGTTCTCTGCGTGTGCGTGACCTTGCGAACCGAAACCGATCATTGCTACTGTTTTTGATTTGATGATATTGATATCACAATCTTTGTCATAATATACGTTTAAAGTTGACATTGTTTATTCCTTGAGGTTAAAAAATTTCGCGATTATAGCGTAAGCTTGCTTATGGGTGTTTTTTACTACCAAGATTCGACAATATCTTTTAATTTTTGTTCTTTATAATGCTCTCTGCTTCCCCATCGGTAGAAGATTATCTCTTTTGGTCTTTCCATTACACTACTTAATAATTTAAGTGTTTTCTCCAATAACTTAGGTGTAACCTCATCAACCCGTATGGTATCTCCTTCATAGAAAAGTTTACTTTTAAAATAGTGTGTCTTCTCTACTCTATAACGATGTTCCCCTATCTTTTTAAAGTTTTGTGATAAAGACTCCTCTCGTATACCATCTATCAGTCCAACCACTTGTGAAAAACGAATAAGGGTTGCCTGACTGTAGAGTGGCAGTGCCAAATTTAAGTCTAAAGGGTAGCTTTCAAAATTGTAATGATATTTTTTAGCCACTTCCAAATCTAAAATATAATTTTTTGTTTGGATATCTCGAACATCACTCATGTTATAGTACATTAGTACCCCATAATCGACAGGGGGAACACCTGTTTTTTTATGGTACTTAACCTGATGAAGCCGAATGGTGGCAGAGAGTTGTTTGGCACTACTCTCTTTTAAACGTTTCAAAAATTCAAAATAGGAAGACTGTGTACTGTCTGTCCAGTCACAATCTATCTGAATCTCATCATAATGAAATGGCATTCTTTTAAGAGAATTCAACACCTTATTTACCATGGTTTTAGCCCTCACTTTTGACCAAATAGAGTTGTCCAAATAGAGGGTAGGAACCACTTGATTCTGAGGGATATTTTTAAATAATGTCTCGTTATAAATCAAGCTTTGTTCATAACCAACATCCAATACCTTAATGTAACGGGGAGCTTCCTTTCCTTTGACAGCATAAATCGACTGCCAATGATAAAACTGAACAGTAATAGGTGTTGAAGTACTAAATCCAATGTACCCAGCAACCAAGAGGATTAAAAGGGCTAGAACCACTAAAAGTTTTTTCATCTAAAGTATCTAAAAGTAGCACATTTTTTAATAATTTCTTTTCCATATTTGGTCTTACCATACTGCTCTTTATAGTGACCAATTACTTGGGTAAAAGTTTTTGATTTGATTAATTTTTTAGGATCAAAAAATCCTACATAAACACCATATTGTTCCCCCTCATGCTGAATCAGAAAACGGTTGTATTCTATCTTTAATAGTTGATAAGCTATTTTTGCTTTAAATTCTGGATTGGAGGCATATTTCTCTGCCAATCTATACTCTTTCTCTATCAAATCAAAATTTTTCAAAATATGTTCTCCCTCTTCATTTGAAAAAGAGGTAACACTTCTGCTCACTGCTCCAACCATTGGGAAATTTCCAAACCATGAGCTATTATAAAGTCCTGTAGCATACAAGTAATGATCCATCGCTGAAGTTGGGTTTGCTTTAAGAGACTCTTGAATCTTTAACATGGTTTGGACAAACTTACGTTGTGCATAACCCTTTCCCTTAACCTTTCTATTGTTTCCTGAAAGCGAAACATTAAAAGGATTAAAGTCTGTTTTTCGGTTAAGTTTAGGAACCTGTTTAAGGTAGTGGTTTGCCTTTTTAAAATCTCCATCTTTGGTATAAAGCAGGGCTAAAAATTTTGCCACATCATTTTTAGCCAATGAAGACATAATAATTCTAAAAACCTTCTTTTCATATAGTGAACGATTCTTCTTCTCAATATAACGTTCAAACTCTTTCGCCTCTATGGCATCTATGTGGTCAACTACTGCCGAGTACCCAAATGTTTGAAGTACTGAACAGTGTTTTGAAAAATGTTTTTCAGGAGAGTTCTCAGGATAGAGTTTTGCCATAAAAAAAGCTGTATATCCAAAAATGGAGGCTCTCTTTTCAGGAGGTGCTTCTTTTAGGAGTTTTGCCAAATGATTAAAGAGTTCCTCATTTTCACCTTGTTCTGTTTTGGTGGCTAAACGAACCTCATTCATGTACCACAACATATCAACAAAAACCTTCTGCTCTTTTGAGGCTAAGGCATTTAACTCTTGAAAATTTTTCTTTAATGTTTTTAAATTTTTTTGATCTTTAATATTTAAATAGAGCAGTGAATAGAGTGAAAAAAATTTCGGTTCTTTTAAGTCTCTGAGTGTCTCTACAAAATATGTTTTCTTCTCTATATAACTTTGATAATTTTCCATCACATACTTGTTTTTTTTATCAATGGTTGTTTCATCTAAAAACTGAGCCTGAAACTTTTGCATAATCATGTAACTGAGTCGCTCAAACCAAACAGAATTTGGAGCCAACTTTGCTAACTCCCGATGTTCTAAAACAGGAACACCCTCCCATTTTAAAGCCCGTAAAAAATAAAAGAGTGCTTTATCATCAAGGGTTTTTGTTGCTGATAAAAGATTGTTCCACTGGGTATCATTTTTTATTTTAAAATCATAATAACCCAAATAGGCATTACTACGGTTCTTCTTTAAGATTTCACCATAAAGCAAATTTGACTTAACATCTTCTCCTAAATGTTGTAATGCTCCTGCTCGCAATGCATCTATCCACTCCACAACAATCGATTCTATATCTTTTAACTCAGGATAGTAGGTACGATAAAGAGCCAATGTCTCAGCATAATGTTTACTATAATGATTCAGACGCATTAGCAAAAAAAGATAACGCAATTTTAAAAATTTATCTTTCTCAGATGCTAAGAGTTTTTTTCCATTATTTATAAGTAGTGTAAAGCTTTCTTTCTCATCTGAGTATGGCTCAACATTTTTCTGTTGAGAAGAGAGATACTCTATATATTTTCCAAAAGAGCTATTTCCTATTTTTGTTTTCTCTACCTTGTACCTTTCTATAAGGGATTTTGTATCACCATAAAAGAGTTCATTTAGCTCCTTCATACTTAATTTGTTTTCAAAATAACTCTCCCACTCTTGCAAGTTAAGTTCTTTAGATTTTTTCTTGAAATACTCTACTCGTATATCATAAGCATAAACCCCTGAACTTGTTAGGTTATAGAGTGGATTTTCTTCTTTCATATTAATTAAAGATACATCTAAAAAGTCATAACTGTCCTCTTTAATAAAAGCATTTGTCCAGCCCCCTCCTCCACAAGAAAATAGCTGGCTAAAGCTTAATAACATTATAAAAATAATTTGTTTTGACTCTTTCATGATGTATCCTTTTCCTGCTGAGCATTTTAACAGATAATCTCTAAAAAGAGTTAAATAACTAAAGAAAATCAGAGTATAATAGTTTTCAACAAATTATAATTTATTGAGGAGATTTACATGTTAGAATCTTTAGCAACTGATTTACTCTGGTGGCACTGGGTAATCTTTGGTATTGCATTAATTACTATTGAGATGTTTACAGGTACTTTTTTTATATTGGGGCTAGGTCTTGCTGCCATGATAGTGGGAGTCATAGACAATCTCTTCTCTATCAGTTTGGAGCTTGAACTGGGTATCTGGTTACTGCTCTCTTTACTCTCTATTCTTATCTGGTTTAAGTATCTTAAAGATACCTCTGTTGATACCTCAGGGCAATCTAGCCAAGCACTTAACAAAGAGGGGGTTGTAGAAGAGCCTATTGAAGCCAATGGACGTGGACGTGTTAAATTTGACTCACCAGTTTTGGGTAACACCATCTGGCATGCTACATCTAAAAAAGATATCGCCCTACTCACTCGTGTTAAGATTGTAGAGATTAAAGGTCAACTGATTGAAGTTGAAGCGATAAAATAGAAAAATTCAAAGATAAAAAAGGATAAAAAATGGAATTAAATATACTTATAGTGTTGGCTATAGCACTTGTTGTTACTTTATATAAAGGAATCAAAATTGTCCCACAAGGTGAAGAGTGGGTGATTGAAAAGCTTGGAAAATTCTCAAGAACTTTACATCCAGGGCTTAATATTATTATTCCCTACATTGACAGTGTACGGCAACGTATCTCAACCCGTGATATCATTATGGATATTCCTCAACAAGAGGTGATTACCAAAGATAATGCCGTCATACGAACCAATGCCATCGCCTTTGTTCGGGTTACCAACCCTAAAGATGCCCTTTATGGTGTTGAGAACTTTAAATTGGCAATCTCTAGTCTTATTATGACCACTCTACGTTCTATCATTGGTGAGATGAAACTTGATGAAGCACTTAGTAATCGTGAAATGATTAAAGCCAAACTGAAAGATGCCATTATAGATGATGTAGCAGACTGGGGTGTGACGGTTAAATCAGTGGAGATTCAGGACATTAACCCAAGTGGCTCTATGCAAGATTCAATGGAACGTCAAGCAGCGGCAGAGCGTGAACGACGAGCCATAGAGACCACAGCAGAGGGTAATAAAAATGCTGCCATTTTAGAAGCACAAGGTAAACTTGAAGCATCTAAGCTAGAAGCACAAGCACAGGTAGCATTGGCAAACGCCTCTGCCCAAGCAATGGAGATGATTGCTAAAGCAACCGATGGCAAGGAACTACCTGCCATGTTCCTACTTGGAGACAGATACATCAATACACTAGAGAAGATGACACTCTCACCAAACTCTAAATTTGTAGTCTACCCTGCTGATATACAAGGTGCAATTAAAGGCATGTTGGGTTCAGTTTTTACAAAATAACTTCATCATATATTCTTAAATATTAGATTATGTTTTTAATTTAATCTTAGAGATATACTTAATTAAAAAGTATCAAGATTATATTTGGGAGTTTATATTAAAATTCGGTAAAGGAGTCTGATGACTGAAATCACATTGACTATAATAATATTTATAACTCTATCATCCGTTGTATGGCTCTTTTGGTATTATTTATTTCGGAATGAAAAAAATAAAAAACCTAGAAAGAGACAGAGAAAATCTGACACACTAGAAAACTATCTTGAAGATATAGAAGAGCGTTATGCAAAAACCAATAACCAACTAGAACTTTACAGACAAGAGAATCGAGAGTTAAAGGGAAAACTGTTTCAGGAAACAAATCGCTTGACAACACTCAATGAAAGACTTAAAGATTTACAAGGAAGAAAATTTGTCTTTAACTCTGAGAAGGTTATTGATGATTTACAGTGCGAACTTAGAATCAAAGAGAAACAAATCCATAAACTGATGGCTAAGTTGGCACCAAAACCTATAAACAAAGAAGAATAAGTAGCAACTTTATTCTTCTTCCGTACTGCAATAAGCATCTTCCCTAATCCTTTAACACAAAATTTGTTACAATAGTACTAGAAACATATACTAACTCTACATTTTAGGAAAACAATGTCCCCATTTGCCATACAACTTATTAACGGATTTAAAGAGAGCGACCTAGAACTGGAAGACAAAAACAGTTTTCAAACCCTAGAAAAACTGGGAGCCATAGAAGAGATAGAGGGGCTGTGGAAACTCAAATCACTCTACCGTGTAGGACAACTCTATGTCAACAAAGAGGGAAAAGGGTTCGTCGAAGCCCAAACCAAAGAGCAAAAAGATCTTGTGGTTGAAGCTGATGATATGGGTGAAGCCAACCCTGGAGACGATGTGGTGGTTAAACGGGTCATTGCCCGTCGTGGTCGGGCATCAGCTAAGGTACAACTGGTTATTCGTAAGGCTCATGTTTACCAGATAGTCTACACCCATACCAATGAATCAGGAGTATTTGAGATACTCAACATTAAAACAGGACTCCCTACCCATGCCAAGATGGAGGGGATGGATTTGAAAGCCTTCAAAATGGGTACTGTTTTAAAAGTTGACTCCGAGAGTGAAGAGGTAATGGAAGTTTTCGGACACCTTGCTGACCCCATGGTTGATGAGAAGATATCACTTGCCCTCTATAAACGAGCCAGTGATGTGTTTGAAGAGGATTGTCTGCTTCAAGCCAAAGAGGTAGAGTCTGTAGTAACTCGAAGTGAACACCCTGAGCGTGTTGACTTAACAGAGCTTGATTTTTGTACCATCGACCCTGTTACCGCCAAAGATTTCGATGATGCCATCTACTTTGACCTTAAAAACTACACGCTTTATGTCGCCATAGCCGATGTAAGTCACTATGTGGATTACTTTAGTCCCATTGATACAGAAGCGAAACGACGAGGTTTTACAACGTATTTTCCTCATAAATCCTTTCCCATGTTGCCACGAGAACTGAGTGAAAATATCTGTTCACTCAAACCCCATGTAGACCGACTTGCTTTTGTGGCTAAAATCGTACTTGACAGCAATACCCTACTTCCTATTAAAGAGGAGTTTTTTGAAGCGATTATTCACTCCAAACGACGCTTTAACTATGACGAGATAGACCGAATCATCGAGAGTGATGGAAAGTATGTAGAGGCTGAACATGAGAAGCGTATTTTAGAGTTTCTACTTCCTTTACAAAAAATCACTCAACGGCTACGTAAAAAACGTCTGGGTCTGGGGTTTGACTTTAGGAGTGAAGAGATTAAACTGAGCATCAATGCAGGACATGAGCTGACCAAGACACAGATAGAGACAGGAACCCCTTCTCACTCACTCATTGAAGAGTGTATGCTCTTGGCAAACCAAGCCAGTGCTAAACGGTTTGAATATGGAGTTTTCAGGGTTCACCTTCCACCACAGTTGAGTAAAATAGAAGAACTTTTAGAGGAGTTGGCAGCCATTGGTCTCTTTGTCTCAGCCTATGATGATGCCCCTTCTCTTATGCGTGCTATTCAAAAAGAAGCAGATAACCTTGGCATTGCCGCAGAGGTTGACAGCATGATTATTAAGTCACTCAAACAGGCAAGCTATGCAGCGAACAACGAAGGTCACTTTGGGCTTGGCTTTAGCCACTACTCCCATTTTACCTCTCCGATTCGTCGTTACTCTGACCTCATCTTGCACCGACTTATTAAGTCACAGTTGAGTGAAGATAAAGAGCAGAATGAGTATCTGTTACGAAACATCGAGCCACTCTGTCAACGTGTCTCAGAGCTGGAACGAGAATCAACCAAAGCCGAATGGGATTTCCGAGACCGTAAGCTGGCACGATGGGCAGAGAAGCAGATAGGTCAAGAGTTTAAAGCCCAAGTGGTTGAAGTGGGAGAGAATGCCAAGGCAGTGCTTGAACATGATGTGGTGCAAGGGGTCACCGTTAACCTTCATGGTGACAATGTGATGCTCTTTGATAGGGTTATTTTACGTATTGAGAGTGTGAGCCTTGCTATGGCGAAGATACAGGGTGAATTTGTTGCCAAGTGCGAAAAAGAGGTGATGGAGTTATAACTCCATCATCTTTTGTAGTTCTGCATGAATATCTGAAAAATCAGCTGTAGCCGCAATTACTTTGGTGTAGTCATTAAAGTCTTCAGCAGTTAAAACTCTCTTCTCATCTATAAAAAAGAGTGTTGGAATCTTATGTTTTAAGAGAGTATTCATAAGAAGTTCATCCTCTTTTTTCATCCGCTTATCTAAGAGATATACTTTATAGTTATTCTGCTCCATTAAGTGATAAAACTCTTCTCTACTTTTTGCCAATCTAACTCTATATCCACTATCATGAAGTAACTTTTTCAAAATAATACCATCAGTTGATGTTTTTTTATAAAGTAAAATATCTCCCTCTTTTGAAGCCTCTAATTTATGTGTCTCTTTTGAGACAAAGAACTGCTTTAGCACGCCTATAAACTTTTCAGAAGAGATAGGCTTAGCAATATATTCATCCATTCCAGAGTTTAGATAAAGCTCTCTATCACCTTCTAGTGCATTGGTCGTCACCGCAACAATAGGTGTATGATCTAATCCCTTTTCTGCCTCATACTCTAAAATATGTTTGGTTGCAACTACCCCACTCATTACAGGCATTTGAATGTCCATAAAGACAATATGATAGCTGCCCTCTTTAAACATGTTAACACCCTCTTCACCATTGTTTGCAACTTCTGATTCAATACCTAGGCGTTTAAGTGTATGTATCAAGACTTTTTGATTAACAAGATTATCTTCAACAATTAATGCTTTTAAATCAAACTCATAACTTTTATTCTCTGATTGAGTGGCTAAAAGATTTTGGCTACTCTCCCTTAATGAGTTTTCTATCTTAGGAAAAGTTATCGGTTCATAGATAATTTTTGAAAAAATTGGTGAGATATCAACCAACTTTTCTCTGTTTGAAAGTTTCGTAAGCAACACAATCTCTTTATCTGATCGATACTGTGCTACAATTCGCTTAAGCTCTTCTATATCAACCTGATCATAATTTATATAGAGTATATCAAAAGCGTTTAATCCTGCTTCATGACACTCTCTGTAGTTGGCATACTCTTCTAAAGATTGTGGCTGAAAAAACTCAAGATACTCTTTCAATTGCTTATCTGTTACAATATTATCCATTTTATGAGGACTATAGATGGCTATTTTCATAGGCTTTATCTCTCGTCGTTCAATAATATCACCTGTTTCCATATCTAAGACAAAAGAGAATCTACTCCCTTTTCCAAGCTCACTTTTTAATTCAAGTACCCCTCCGAGCATTTTTACCAATTTATTGGCAATGGTTAAGCCTAAACCCACACCACTATAAGGTCGAGTATTGGAGTTGTCTGCTTGACTAAAGAGCCTAAAGACATCTTTTCTCTGACTTTCATCTATTCCTACACCTGTATCTTCTACTGCAAACTCTACCTTAATACCATTCTCTATAGAACCCACACTTTTAACCGTTAAAATTATATCTCCACCCCTTGGTGTAAACTTAATAGCATTAGAGAGAAGGTTGGTCACTATCTGTTTTATTTTTCCCTTATCAGACTCAACCAGTATCTTTGAGAAACTTGGATCTACCCAAAGAGAAAATCCTAACTCTTTATCAAATGCATC
>JAUTBQ010121193.1:0-15474 GCA_032361185.1 Lepetodrilus ovalis | reverse complement strand
TATTATGCTCGCCAAAGGCTCGCATAATACAATGCTTATCCCAAATGCAGGATACTGACGGTATCTAAAGACACTCAAGTAATAATCTCTATGTACATTCTTTCCAACAGAAAGTGTAACCAACTACCGTGTTGACCTTGGTCTTAAAGTGGACCAGGACATAGACCTTGAGTTCAGCAAAATTTTTAACAAAGGTGTTCAAGAAATTGACACCAGAGAATATTTCCGATTGGAGAATAGCAGTGGTGGTGTGCTAGAAAATACATGGCATCTACAGCTACTGAAGCCAATTGACAGAGATGTAAGTGTTATTTTATGTTATAGAATGGTAAGCTACACAGTATCAAGAGCTAAAGTAATGACAGAAATAGAAAGAAAATGATTTTTCTAATGCATATCCAAAGTATGGCTTCTAGATGTCAAGTAGCTAAATATATAACATCACTAAAGTACTACCTACCTAGCCACTGTTGATTCAATCAAGTATTTTACTGAAGGAAAATTGAAGAATGTTTGTTAGATTTCAGGTATTCATTAAAACAGGCTATAATATATGCAGATAATCTCTCTAAATATTTAATTGACGAATTTGCCCCAAACATTGATATTTGTTATATATGCTAGTATTTATAGCAATAATTTATATCAGAAAGTGAATAATTAAAACAATTAAAATATATATTATATCAATACAGACTCCAGTGATGACACATACAATTTTGATATGGTCCCTATCACAAGGCCCATGTAAAGCATGTGCATTTCTAGGGAAGCCACCTGTTGTTATAGCATGAAAACATATTAGATTTCTATGTTTTTGCAATTTTCAAGACTAAAGTACAAGATTTATAACAGATACATATTTAACAGGTAACTTACACAATAGGTAGACACATTTTATATTGACATTTGAAGAATTCACAATTATAGTCTAGATGTGAAATAAAAAATATTATCAGCTAAATTCATTTTCTTTCTATTTCTGACATTACTTTTTTTTAACACATACATTATTCTACCTTGTGACAATGATGCACCAAAGTGAGTTGTCTACCTTGCTTCATTCGTCCGCTAGATGGCGCAATAAGACATGCCACTGTATAAAAGTCATCATTTGGACTCTATTTGCGATCCAACCGCGAGCCAAGATTTTGCTACAAAAAAATACTTTTGGTACAGCGCCCCCTCAATATAACACGGTATGATGCACCACAGATTCGGATATAAGGCGGGGTCAGACTTGGATACCATTTTTATTTTCGTTATTTCCCTGTAATATCTTATAAGGCAGGTACTATAATGCAGGGGTATGTCATGAACCCCAACTTCAGCGTTATATTGAGGGGACACTGTATTAGCATATTGAGGAAAACTTTTGAAATGGAAAATGTCTTTTTTTTTTTAAAAAAGGATTATGGAGTTATAACCAATCTAGGAACACCAGTATAACAAGATTTTTTTTTCTGTGTGATGGCATATGCTACTAGGTCATCATTTAAGAAGTTTTTTGCCATCATACAGCGACCTGAATATAAAAAATTGTTTTAGTTTCAGCATATTGAGATCAGATATATAGAGAATCTCTACCAAATGTCTTTGATACCAATGTTATCCTACGAGTTACTTTTATCAACGAGTAGGATAACATTGATCAAATGACCCGAGATTGAGATTCTAGTTATCACCAAATATCAGTCTTACGTCATTTAGGACTGATTTGGCACAGCTCTTTAGGGCATCTGTGGAGAGGGTTAAAACACTGTATATTTATGCCTTTTCACACTGATATCTCTGATGAATAATTACAGTAATATGTTTTGTCTTTTCAGGGTCGTACGGCATCACCTCGAGATGACAAAACTGTATACGAGTTTAATATACGATGTACAGATTTATCAAGCAATACAGTAAGTGTTTCTGTCATATTTCGGATGTACCTTTGTTCAGGCCACGAGATTGCAACCCTTTTGTTAGTACAAAGTTGTCAAATTAGTAGGCCTACAAGATACCTATCATTGAGTATTCCAAAACGTTGCAAGGATGTATTATTATTATTTCAAACTCATATTAGTAAATACTACTAACAATGATTCTATTTTGCACAGTGTTCTAAGGATTGTGGTTATGCATCGTGCCTGTTACTGAGATGTGAACGCTTACTCTCAAGGGAAGATAACTCTATTCCTGAATAGGCAAAATAAAATAGACTATATAGTACTTAACCGTTTTCCAATTTTTATTCTATTTTCAGAAATTCTACGCTTTGCTGATGGTACATATCGAAGATGAAAATGACAATGATCCAACTTTCCAAAAACTACCATATAATGTAGAAGTCGATGAGGTCTGTTGTTTTTATTATCTATAAGATATGAAGTCAGCTAATTTCCATTTCAATTTAAATACTAAAATTGATAAAGATCGTACATGCTACATCATTATTTGTGCCAACTGGATACTCAACTCTTCAGTACCCATGATGTAGGGGAGGAATGTCTATTGTGTAGTGTTCATCAATTTACCAGCAACTCATGTTTGAATCCCAGGATCGGCATGGCCCTCAGTGACAATAGTGCCAAACATGTATTTGAGTTATTTCTGGTAGGCCCTTCTCTATGAATTGCCAGACTGAGAATTCCTATGAGTAATTGTTGTAATTAAACTTTTGATATACATAGTTATAGTTAACCATTTCAAATTGGCTTTGACCTTGGTTCAACCAAATTCTGCCAGACCTTGTTTATGTTCATTGCTAGTTTATTCAACTACAGTCAGACCCCGATATACCGGACACTTCTGTTTTTGTTAAAATCTGACCGGTAAGCGAATCAACCTGTTCATGAGATCAATCTAAACAAGAGTTACCTCCCTTCATAGCAAGATACAGGGCCACGACCGTTTCAGTAGTAAGAATAACACCAACTATATACCTTTATTCAATGTGAAATAACAGCAATAATTGAAGCACTAAGTATACATGTACATTTTCCGTCACTCATCGTTCAGGATAGTTAAGATACTACTCTGCCAGAATGGTGCACAGAATGGTGCAATTGTCATTGTTGCATCTTCACCTTCTATTATGCTTGGTGGGGCCGCCATTCTTGTCTGTAGATTGATTTCGACATTAAGACAGTCGCCTATTTCATCCCACCTTTGACAGACTATTTGACACCTATAATGAGCGTATTCAGTTAGTGATGATTAATTTCCGGCCATTGCTGCTCATTGGTGTTCACATTATTACCCCAGTCAGCGGATCACTGTGCAATCAGATTCCATCTCCACTCCCTGAGGAGTATTCAATTGTATTGCCCTTTGAATGAGCCAATCAAATTTTGTTACCTTCCAAAATAAGTATTTATATTTTCCTGAGAAGAAAAAATTGGGTTAGCTGATCCGTAAACCAGGGAATGTAATAACTATAGCCATAGTTAGTTGTATATTCAGAAACATTGTGTGTTTATGTGATTATTTCCCCCCCTAAGTGCATGTCAATATGTTATTTAGCTAGTTATATTCTAAAGCAGTGTGTTTCTGAGATTACTTTTTAATTCATATCCTGTTCATATTTTCCAGCTGACTCCAATTTCTACCACTGTATTTCGAGATATCTTGGCATTAGATCTTGACTTCGATGCCAACAAGAACGTCATTTATAGCATTTTACCAGGAGATGGTAGTGTGGTAGGTGTGATAATGTATTTTATAGGTAAAAAAATAATGATACATAGAGAACAGTGCAGGTGTGCCTAATCCAGTAAGGTGAAGGTTAAGCATTCTTTTCTCGTATATTTTTTCTATCCTTTCTGGAATTAATGTCAAAATAAATGGTCTAATTTTTTCTCTCTCTCAATTTATCTTCAGAACGATGGATCCACAATGTTTAAAATCCCAACTGTATCCCGAGGAATTGTGGCAGTAGCCAGAACACTTGACTTCGAACCGATGTATGCTGCAGGCAACGTACAATATCGTCTGATAATTCATGCACAGGTAAGCAGCTACGGCTGATGTACCTGTATGACCCTTCAAATGACCTTGAGTTCTGTGGCATTTCATTGTTGGCAGATGTGTACATCTTTCATCAGTTCCATTTCATTTTAGTTTGTGTTTTAAGAATACTGTAAATCCTTGAGTAGAAGCCTGCCTTGCATAGAAACATGTCTTACATAGAAGCCTGAATGGAATAAAAGCCTGCCTCATTTGTAAGCCTGCCCTACATAGAGGCCATGAGATTATTGCAATGACTGTTCAAATATTTAGGAAATTAAGATTTGAAAAAAAAGTGTTGTTCCTATTTTTAGGGTCAGAAAAAAATAATTTTTGAACAATTAATTTAGATCTAGATGTTCAAATTATTAGAGTAATTACAGTACATGTACATTGCATGACTATTGTCAATATACAGGATGGTGGGACCCCGCCAAGGAGCGCCACTAACACCTTGACTGTTACAATTATCGATGGGGACGACCAGAAGCCTATATTTGAATACCAAGTTTGTTCGACAGACTACAGGAACAAGTGTTTTAACCCTTCCTACACCGCAGCTATTACATCTGGAGTCATGGTGAGTCTCCCTCATTCTGTATATCAGTCAGACCCCCTTATACCAGTGTAGCCTCTGGATTTGTCCACCCACAAGTTGGTATTTACTATTGCACTTATTCCCCGACACTCTTGAAATAGTTATCATAAATTTCATATTTTATAGGAATTCAGGTTATAAAGCATTAATTATCTTGTCTTTGATGTATCAACTGATTAATGAAGGAACATTATCATGACATTTTGTATCTTAGTTGTACCACTTTGAGTTATGTCCCCTTGCATTGTTTATCATCAGTTAAAACTAGCAAAGTCCTATATATCGTTGGGTTGGAATGGAATTTTGTCTATCATTCAGCGGTGGGAAGGTTTTTGGAAGAACAAACATTATTTTATGTATGTCAAGTGAAAGTACTTTGCAGTTGTAGCTAAGAATTAGTCCAAAACAACCTTAAATATCTGTGATATTATGCCTTTAAGCATCTGAATTTTTGCACCATCAGTGTAGATTACATTACAGGTCAATTAATAGTTTAGGTTTGTACACTCAAGTCAATATGGGTAAACTGATGCACCTAGAAATATTCTAAATACCAGAGTCAGCTTCCTATTGTGTAACATCCATTTTCTAACACGCTCTCTGATTGTCTAATAAATATTTTATACAGCCAATCGTATTTCTCCATTACAAACTACGCAAAGTGTGGCTAACTGTAACAGAGAAGTTAAACAGTCTAAGTCTATGTAGTGAGTGTATGCTGTTAGGAGAGAATAGATATCATCCAAATTATGCGACAATTCTAGCGATTTGATTGGTTGAGAGGAGTCCTATAAAAAGTGTTAAACCCTTGTTTTACCACTAATAAAAGTTGTGACTTTATAATGTCACATAACTGACTGTGACATCATTGCAAATGCTCTCAGCTTGCATGTTAGAAAGACATTTCATCGTGAATATTAGCAAATTCACTGATTTAAAAGTGTTAAACTATTTCAGCAAAATATGTACATACACCCCGGAAATCATGCTGGTAACTTATATAAATTGACATGCCATGATGTCGGTGAAATATTCTTGAAAACTGACCAGTAGCATTATTTATGGCTCAATACCTTAGAATACCCTATACTAGGCCCACCTACCAGTGTGAGCTAGTACCCTCATAAATATTACTACTGGGTACTTGCCCAAACTCCAAGAAGAATGAATTCAATGAATTCACTGACCTATTCAATCAGCATTGTCCATTAATTCCTTGCAGGGACCAATAGCTGTGTACCCATACCCTTCTAACAACCCACTGACTGCAGTGGAAATAGTGGCCACAGACCAAGACACACTCAATTATCCAATCAAGTTCAGTGTTGAATTTTGTAAGTATTTTTGCTAGGAATTTAAACTGATATTGAAATGGCTCAGCTGGTACCGAAAGGAACTATCTGGCATACTATATCTCAGATTTGCTAGCTCTTTAAATCACTTCAACAGACCGAGAAACATATTTTAAAAGGCGAGGATAGACCTCGGTGTGTTGGGTGTAACAAGGACCTTACGGTCAGGCATATCTTGCTTGACCGTATGGACTTTGCCCCTCAGCATGCCAGGGTTTTACTCCTCGCCAAACCTCAAACATCTTTTTACCTAGGTCCCTGGGCATCTCATTTTGTCGTTTTAAAAAGAAATTGGTTTATACCACAAATTTTAGTATTTCTGTCATTCTGTCTCTTCTATCCAACTTTTTTATTATTCATATAGCGTTTTAAACACCATGTACAATATATTGGCTAGTTTATCAACAACATCTTCATTTTTAACCTTCTTTCTTTTTTATACACAAATAGTTAAATAATTAATACCTTTTTTCGTCACAAATGGGTGAAAGACTCCCGCAGCGACGTTAAACTCCATATTCACTCACTCACTCATCCAATCAATTTCAGTGTTGAATTTTGTAAGTACAGTGTCCCCTCGATATAACACTGTTCGATACACAGCGGATTCGGATATAAGGCTGGGTCAGATGTGAATCCCATTTTTATTTTTTGTTATTTACCTGTACTATTGTATAAGGCTGGTACTATATGGCTGGGGGTATGCCATGGACCCCAAATACAGCGTTATATCGAGGGGGCACTGTACTGATAAAAACCTTTCCAGTGTGTTTCTGCACAATTATTCACTATATTTCAATAATAACTTAATAATAAAATGAAAAAGATACAGATCTAATTAGAACAGATCTACACAAACATATAAATAAAGGAAAAAAGAACCAAACAAGCACTCTCCCTCGTCTTTCTGAACACATACATTCATTAACACTTTCAATTATTTCGCCAAATCCTCAAATTAATATTTAAAAAGGAATTACATCAGCTAAGAGGGGATTCGATATCTGAATGATTAATGGCCTAGTACTTCATGAGCTAAATTGAAGTCATGCTACTGGGGCAGATACTTATGTTTAAACATTACACAAGGAGCATCCAGTCTCCTCCCAGTCTCCTAATAGGCAGTCTCTCATAAAGGACAATACAAAGAGACATGACCTTAAAGGACTGGATGAAGACCAAGGGATGAGGGTGGGGGTGCGGGTGGGGTGGGGTTGTGTGGGGGTTTGAGGAAGGTGGGAGTTGCTTGTCACTAGTATTCACATTGAAACATAACAAGCTCCAGATGCATATTTTTTTCATCAATATTTCAATTAATTATTTCAGTTCTGTAAAAACGCAAGTTGGATTTATTTTTTATTATTTTTCTAAATGAATCTGTAACCTGGAGAGACCTATTTTTCAGTGGAACAAAACAGTTTCAAATAGGTTTATGAAATTTTAATGATATCCATTTTGTAACATTGTTTTTTTCTTAATCATTGGCTTCTAAATAGGGGTCAAAGAGTGAGGTCAAATTGCAAGGTCAAAGGCAGATGAAGACTGATTTAAGAAAATATGAATAATTTAATTTATCAAATAATTCATTGCTTGTATTAATACCCAGTAATATGCCATCTAAATAATCCAACTATGTCTATGAATAATTATCATTTGCAACATATTATGGAAATGTGAAGAATCCATATGGACTAGTGCTAGTGCTCAGTATGGATATGTGGTAGTGTTCACTATGGACAAGTGGTAGTGTTCGCTATGGACGTGGTGATGTTCAATATGGTCATGTGGTAGTGTTCACTATGGTCATGTGGTAGTGTTCACTATGGGTGTGGTAGTGTTCACTATGGACATGCTAGTGTTCACTATGGGTATGTACCAATGCAGAAAAGCGACTTACACAATTAATACAATACATTTCTTGTGATCAATAGCCTCGCAAAAACAATCTCTAATGGGTGCATTAATCAGAAAGAAGATCTTAAAACCATTGCTGTCACAATACTGGTAATTGTGCATAATATTGAAATAAGACATTTACACAATACGTTACTAAACACACATTAAATTTCTAAAACCTCCAGCCCACATGGAGTTCATAAATCGGACAACCGACATCTTTTCAACTTAACCTAAATCTCTCGGAAAAAAACAGTACATTCTACATGTCAAAGTTGCCTCTCTGTCCATTAAGTAACAGCCAAAGCCTAAAACCTTGATTACAGAGGTTTCAAGCCAAACTTTTGAAAGAATGCATAAATCCCAAACTAATTTTGAAATGTGTTTGGTTCGATGGCATTTCGGCTTGATAATAAAGACAGAAAAGCTTTTAGCTCGATTGATATAAAGTCTCTCGCAGACAAAGCTTTTAAAATGAAAGTACGTGGACACTTTGTCGTGTAGTGGAGGTTGGAGTCATGGTGCCAAGTCAACTGGTAACATTGGGTCCGAGGAATCAGATGAAAGCTGGGTGTTTTAACACACAAAAAATCCCCAGCCATCTCAGCAATGGCGTATTGGCAGCCGATATAGCGCTCTGGTATCGGTGGCGTGAGTCATGTAATAGTATGATCACAGTCCTTGGAGAGGGTTGATACACGGTTGTTGTACCCTGGTGTGACATGGCTATTCTATGCCTGTCTGTGTGACATGGTTATCCTATCATGGTGTGAGATGGTTATTGTATCCTGATGTGACAAGGTTGCTGAATGTGGTACAGTCTCCTCTTCAGACTGTACAGCACCAATAGACACATCATGCTGTCGGACTGTGTTAGTCTTCTCTTCAGATCTTACATGACCAATAGCCGTATCCTATTGACTGAATGTGGAATATTCTTCTTTTCAGACCTTACATGACCAATAGCCATATCATGGTGTATGTGGTACCAACCCCTTTTAGCCATATCCTGTTGTTTCCATGTTGAAGTTTCCTCTTCTGACCATACCCTACAATAACCGTATCCTGCTTTCTACAGAATCATCTTTCCAAGCCATATACAACCATCCAAGCCATATACAACCATCCAAGCCATATACAACCAATACTCTTAACACTTTCAAGCTAAAATTCAAACAACGTCATGCTGTTTTAAGCTTTAATCAAAAACTAAAATATATTCACAAAATTGCTTCATAAATGACATTGATATATCCATAATATGTATGATTTATTAATTGAATAGTAATATTTTTTTTAACACAGCGGAAATTAATATTTCAACCATACGCAACTTAAGAAGTATTGCCCTATTTCAGACAGCACACACCCGACCCTGTTTAACGACACCTCTTCTATTCACTTCACAATAACAACCCGGCATAGTCACTTGCTATTCAAACAGCCATCAAATTGGGATCACATCAACACTTTCAATGGAATACAAACACACTCATTGACTGACAGATAGCTCATTGAAGAGTTCCCCCCCTACTTCAATGCATACCAAGCGACTACACCAGCGACTGCCATGCATGCAGTCTTTAGAAAACCCTCCCTCTATTCGTTCTTGCCCTCATACAGTGATACCGATAACACGCCACTTGCCTCCATTCTACAGTGTCAGCCACCTACCTCCTTCACGTGAATGGATCTCGGACAGTGAGGTCCAGCAGACAAGAAACTGTCACATTCGCAATCCTCAATTTGGACCAGCTCAGCACCTTTGTTAGCCGCGGATTTCTACGTTGACATACCGCGTCGTGGCGAGAGTGTGCAGCGGACTAAGTGAATCCTACGTAGTATCTCCCCCGTGCTAACCGCTCGAGTCGGACTGTTCTCGGTCGGTGTCTACCACTTCCTCCTACTCCTCCTCTTGTCCAATTCTCCTCTCCCGTCTAATCCTCGCCCAGTTCGCTAACAGGAACCGTTTGGCTCCCGAATGTTGATCATGCTCGATCATCCAAATGAATCTTTCTTTCTGCGAGCCTTTGTAATTACACGTACAAACCCTCGCTGCATTCAATAGATGGAATCAGTGTAATTTACTCGCGAATCGAGTTTGTGCTTTATGCGAAAACACAAGGCTTTGGGTGGTGACATGTTTTAATTTATTTCATCGAGGTCCATTACCCAAGACACGGGCATTTTGTTGACAGTGCATAATTTGATGGCCTCGTCTACAAGTGATTCGGCAGCCAGAATCCATAAGGCCTGCGACTTTAATCTCACTTCATTTTCAAAGTGATTCTGCATTACTCCCTGTCAAAGCATAGGGAGTTTAATTATAATAATCAATCTAGCGAAAAGTAATGAAATTACATTAATCGTGTGCTCTCGCTACAGGGCCTGAGTAATCATGAGGAGAAATGGCGAGGAAAAAAATTAGAGGAAATTAAATCTATATGACTATTTCCTCCTTTGCCTAAATTGCGCTATGTCTGTCTTTTTATCAAGCGAATGCAGGCTGCTATGAATTCGTGTTGCTATTTCAGACTCCTAATGAAAAATGGTGTTTCAATCTGCCAAAGTGATATCCCGAGCGTCCACCGCAACCACCAGTATAATGCTTTACTTATTTTTGCGGGATTAGGTCACTGATGACTTCATTATATGGGCTTATTAAAAGAAAATCTGTCTAGGAATTAATACGTTTGCCAGTCTTTACTTTATCAGGGCCCACTGATCTTCAATGAACGAAATTGAAATGACAGAGTCCGTCTTACAACAGCCGCCATTTATTGGATTTTTTTAACCCCTGCTGGAATGGAACGCGAGAGCTCGGGTGAGCCTTGTCGTTAAAAGGGCTGACGTGAATATGTTCCTTTTATTTCAAGAGTCAATAACAAAAATGTGATTTCCATCAGCGAATGGGATAAAGGTCCTTGTTTTCATTACCCGCGGTTTCGACCCGTTCCAAATCCGTTTTACTGACCTGCGCTCCAGAGGAATAGGCTTGCGCGTTTAAAGGCAATAAAATATTGTAAGGGCAGTCCATGAAAAATAAAGCCGAAATCGGTTATATGTTTTTAATTCACTTTAAATCTGTATCCTGTAAGAGGAGTTGATGGAAAATAAAACTGAAATTGGTTATTTCTTTTTTTTTATATAATTCATTTAAAATCAGTTTCAACCTCAGAATCAGTTTCTAGGATAATATTACATACCTAGTGGCCTGATGATCTTTGAATACGTCAGAGACCACTAATGGGGATTGTACATATCCTGATACAACAATATTTCCCAGACAAGTCTGATGAAAATAGGTAAAATATGTCATAAATGAACATAAAAACAAGTATGTGTATTCTTTTCAGATCTCGAATTCCTTTGGGTCGAATCTGCATGCCTTAAATGATGATTAAAATTCTTTAAATGTTATTACCGTATTAATAATATTTCTACATTTTTGTGAGTTGGAAACAAATTATTTTTGTAAATTTCTTTGACAAGAACTATGTCCAATGGCAAGCTGCTGAGTGTTGGCTTTAGGCGATATCCACTGCAATCTTATCGCATTAGATAACTGGTGCATAAGGTTAATTATAGGACTTTAAAATAGACCTCACAAGACACATGTCTTAAACACTTGGACTGGGATGTATATAGGACTATATATTCACCCATTAAACAAACATGACATAAAATAATTGCTTTTAATCGGATCAAGTGAAATGTTTACACATCTCTCTTGCAAACTTTAATTAAAATTGTATGTATTAGGGAATACTTTTTATTGGCTTCTGCAGGATTTATTGGCTTCTGCAGGATTTTACAATGCAATCCTCTACCATCTATACGGCTATAAATACAAATTGAGGTGGTTTTCTAATATTCTAATATTGCTCTGGATATTTCTGAACCATGCTGACTGAAAACAGCTGTAACAGAACTGATATAAAATATAATATAAAACGTAATGCAAATCAAATAGCTTTCCATTGACAAATCCAACAATAACAATAATGATCGTTCATGTGTGACTGACATTGTGACTAACTATTTTCACGTCATGTAAATTCATTTTTATGCTAATTTTTACGACCAGTCATTGATAATTTACATCCTGAAGACGCATGGCGATCTGGAAACTCGCGGATGTGAAAACATTTACGGAATATGCAAATGAGCCATATTAACATTGCATTAAGAGATGGGTCCACAAGATACATTACTTGGATTAATATATTCCATCTTTTTCGATCACAGATGCAGATAAAGGCATTAGCGATGGAAAAAAACGATGAACTGTCGATATTTTTGGGTCGTCATGTGTAAGGAAGTTCCGGGACACTTGTCAAAGCTTGTTATTGTTATTCATTGGCTATTCAGTCCGCAAATTTGACTATGGAAAAGCAATGACGTGAGAAAAAGCAGTCTATTCGCTCACATTATGTCTGATTGCTTTCTCGAAAAAGTAAGTAAAGCGAAATAACAATAGGCTTAGACGAACATAAACAAATTTAGATATTTCTCATTACCAGGGTAAGGTTAGTTCATCACATGATTGCATCTGTATGTTGTTGAAAGTTTGAACCATAACGTTTTTAGAGTGGCTAAGGCTGGAAAAATAAATCCCACCACAATTGTCGAAATTGTCATCTCCTCTTACCTCCCCTTACATATTTGTCAAAAACACTGACATGCTTATCTGATGATCAAAACTTCAATAATTAACTCAATACACTAGCTTTTAGTCAAATATACAGTTTTAGGTCATTATCGTTGAAACTTTCAACTGACAAAATTTTACTCAAAACTGGGTACAATACGAAAACACAAGCTTCTTACGATATAATAACACTGGCAGTTCTTTAATTTAACCCTCTTCCTGCTGGAGTCAACAGCAAATGCCCTTCCTATTAAAAAGCAATGATTTTGATTATTCTAGCTAGCGAGATATCCAAACCAAATTTTAAATTGATCGCAACGATGTCCATTTGCGGACAGAAGAAGACGCCCGAGATAGTTATCGTGAAATGTTGATCATCGTGACCTAACGGCTGACAGACAATAACGAAAATATCAGTTCTCAATTGAAGGTGCAGGAAAGCTAGTTACTTCTTTGTCATACAATTCCACCGCGATAATTAAGATAGTGCAAATTCGCAATTGGATATTGCTGTCAATTGGGCCTACATCCTAGAAACAATTCCAAGCAAACAGGCCGAACGCTCAAGTTTCTATGAATTGTTAGTGCAAATTTCCTGTGAAATTGTGGCACAGTATAGAACAGGGACGGATGCAGATATGATCATCAACACTATTTGCTTTAATTCTGCATCTGTCAGCATTTATTTGCTGAGAAAAGAAATGAGACAGAGGCATTACTTTATTGGGAAAATTCTTGTTAACTTGAAGGATATTTCGCAGATTAAGTTCATACATAACGTTTGCTTTCGGAATAGGAACGTCAACAAGTGAAGATACTAAGTGGTGATTTATTGTTTTCGAATAAGACCAAGCCATTGAACTGATGCTACCAATTATGAACGGAATTGCCAATCCTAATCCTCCTCTGCTGCTTCTTCCAATCATTTCCAATCATGCACAACTTGTTGGCATGCCTGGTGAACTAGATCCCCAATTATCACCGCTCAAATGAATGACCCCACATCCATGGCAATTGTCTCTATGATTTTTGTCCGAATGTGCATAACTCCCGAACAAACCAATGAAAGTCATAGTGATTAATGCAGTGTTTTGTTTACGGCCTAAAATGGACTGAAACGCAAATAAGGCAATGTGTGTCTTTGGAGATTGCTGCCGCCCCCCCCACTCCTCTTCCCTTCTGCCACCCCCATCGCCCCCTCCCCGAAAACAACACTCTTTGGGAACATTTACGAATCTTCCTCGTTTGCATGTGGATTTACATAAGAAGTCCGAAAAGCTAAAATCAATTAGAATCATGTGAATGATCAAAAAGCTGTAATGGCACAATTAGTCCCTCCCAATCATCAGCTTGCCTCATTGCCAGGGTAAGAGGTGATCAGCTGATAATGATCACCCACCGCCGATAATGATCACCACCAAATTACTCGCAAAAGCCGCCGGAAAAATCTAGCCAGATCATCAAAGAGGGATGAAAATCGAGGATGTATTATTTTCTAACAATTTGTGCTGCTTACGGAAGCAATCAGAAGACCAATAAAGCACTGTGACATGATCAGACTTGAAGCTCATTTGTCTTACTGAAGGGAAACAGAACAACTATGGCATGGATGATGTCTTCGATTGGGAATAGCAACAACGCAATTATCACAACTACTTACCCTTTTCTTCTATCATCATAACCCTTCTCAGTTCTCTTTCAAATTCAGTGTTTATTTTTAACAGAGAAATCATGTTCCATTCTCTAAAATGCCTTAATATGCAATTTGCCGTTCGGGGAAAAAAGAAGTGGATAATGAATATAGGTTAGAATACTTAAGAGTTGTATTAAAATAAATCATATTCCTGTTCCAAGTCAGGAAAGTCTAAAGCTAAAACAATGTTCTGATAACCCAAGACCAGTTTTTGAGATGAAGGTCATATGAAGGTCAACACAATACAGGAAGATATATGTTTTGGCAATGTGGGTGCTATTTGCATTACACATACATGTTGCTGATTATAACTGATGATGGATGTAAAATCTGATATATTCAAGATTTAAGTTCACTGATTTTTTAAACCACAAAGATAAACATTTTATGAGGTCATCATAACAAATTTATTATAACGCAGAAGCTGAAATAATTTCCATATAATTTTATCGAAGAACTTTATGCAATGCGTGATTTGATAAAATTTACTATGCATTGTGATTGCTGAAAAATGTGCAAAAGCTGGAATTGCTAAAAAGAAGTAATGAGCTGCGTTATTAAAAGAAACAAAACCAAAAAGGAAATTGCATGCAAATACCATAACAGAAAGAATAGAACGCCAAAAGAAAGCAGCAAAAAAAAAATCAAATGCATTTGCAAAATGTCAAATTAAAGCGATTCGTATTACCCGATAGTGCCATCCCTTAATACATCAAATTTACAACTACTTAGCCCACCCTAAATACAACACTGATTTCCTGGGTCTGGGGTCATTATTCAGCTTTCACAATTTAAAAATGATTGGAAAATTGTGCAAAAATTGCCTGGTGAGCCTGAGGGCACCTGTTGCTTGTCACAGTGCCGGTGAAGGTTGGAGAGTTGTAACCATTACATGAAATAACATTACTCTCAGGGCACAGCCCTGCCTGACAAACCAAATGTCAGTTACACTGCCACACAGTGCTTAGTGCTTCATTTCCAATAATATGCTCAATCAGGGCTAGCCATCGATGATGCAATGCCATCGATGTGGATTTTTTTATGACTTAGAACAAAAAAACTGTATCCTCTACTACTACTACTAATAATACTACTACTACTACTACTACTTATGATAATAATAATAATAATAACAATAATAATAATAATAATATTATTATTAAAAAAAATATATAATAATAATAAAATAATAATAAAATAATAATAAAATAATAATAATAATAATGACAATAGATCTACATGAATCATAAAAAAAGAAGAAAATTAAATGATATTATTGTGCATATCAAGT
>JAUTBQ010121082.1:0-15477 GCA_032361185.1 Lepetodrilus ovalis | reverse complement strand
GGCCAGCTGATTTTGAACAGGGCCAGTAGAAATCAAAAGTTACTGGCCCGGTTGGCCAGTGGCCATAACTCTAAAGTATCTAACACTGATTGAAACTTACTTTAAAACTTACTAGCCCGAATAGTGATACATGTACATATAACAAAAAAAAACAACATGAATTTCTAATAGTCATTAGGATACCTTTAGCTCGGGCTAGCTGGCTAGTGTTAATTTCGATCGCTGCAACCTTGAGTGTTACGTTCTATGAACAAAAGTTCACGAGCCAGCTGAAATAATAGCCTGCTACAGCAGCTTGGCGAGATATACGACCGTGACATGGCTCGCCGAGAAGATTTCAAAAATCAAACATTATGCTTTCATCATCCATTTACCATTGCACTAGCTCACTACCTCAACTCATAGGAAACCTAGATCTGAATTCTGAGAAATTCAATACACAAAGTCCACTTACCTCGAGAGTTCATCCACTTTAGCTATGAGATCGTCCTTGACAATATTCAAGGCATTTCTGTAACAAAGACATGATCATTACTGACTGAATAGAGTTCAATATGATGGCATAACATGCACATACTTTACAGCAAATAGTTATTTCAATGGCCCTGATCTAACATACTTCATATTTACCATCAACAAGTCGTTAGCATATACCTTATGAAATTAAGAAAATCAACAATATCCATGATTCACTTACTTGGTTGCTAGTAATTCTGTATTTTCTAAAATTAAGTTTTCAAGTTCCTTGCCCATTCCTGTAAATAAAATTAAATGATTTAATAAAAGCCGAGTTATACACCTTAATAGCACTTGAGAAAAACATGAAAGAAAGCAGTGAATGAAGTTAAGAAATGTGAACAAACTAGAATGTTACGATTCTTAGAAATGTAACAGATGGTTACCTATATATTCTAAATTTATTTCTAGCGATGTTCAAAACTGCCATTAGTTTATCTTTGAATGCATTGTGAATGAAAATGTAACCATCTTAGTTGATTTGGCTTTCAAATTTTGGAACAGTACAAAAAACTCAATAATGCACTATAGTAAACCAATCAATATTAATTCTTAAAGGTAGACATGAATAACTAAGAGAGAGATTTAATGTAAACTCAAAACTTGGCACCAAGGTTCAAACTTTGAATGGTGACTCAAGAAAAAAACTGAGAACAAAAACAGTTGAGCATGAACTCGTACTAAAATTATCTTAGTAACCTATGAGTCTAGTAAATGAATAGTATTCTGGAACAAATCTTACCAAAGAAATTGTCACTCACTGTTGGCCAAAGCGGGTGGGAGGGAAAAAAATATTTGATTAGTAGTCGTCTAACATGCATATATCAACACACATAGTCAAACAACAATGCATAGCAAATCAATTTCATTCACATATATATAGATACAATATACATCATTGACATTTTCAGATATTCAAACTATTATCCACAGTAATGTAAAACATATCTTGTAACTTGTAGAAAAAATCTATTCAAAAACAATTATTTCTGTCGTACTTTCTAGCCTCAAGTAATGTTTCGATGGTCAATCCTTTGAATTCTTTGTTATGACGTTTACATACAATTTGAATACACAACAATATTGTACTTGAATAATAGCTCGATTGATTTAATGCTTTATATCGCTGCTGGAACAAATGACATATGACCATGATGGATACTTGGTAACAGTACACTAGTATATTATATCAAATAACACTGATAGATACTAGTGATAGTCTGCCCCATATAGCTAAGCAAATCAATAATCAAAACATTTTTTGACGACAGAATAACATTCATGACTTAGGTACTTTTCCAATGAATGATTACAAATAGCGAGTCTAAAGATCTTGTAGCACTACGACTGTTCAATGGTACTGGACCGTGACAATCAAAGAGACACAATGTAAGACAGTGAAGATGGCAAGTTGGAAAATGACAAGCTGACAAGAGCTGAGAATAGAAATGAATTAAATTCTGAAAATTCTTTAGAGATAATTTCAGAGGCCTGTCCCCATGCCACAGTATAAAAATGAGCAAAACGTTCGTGGAGTTACAGCCCTCATATAAAAGTTGTACAGTAATAGTGAAAGTGAAATGATACTAAATATTCATTACAGGCATGGCAAGACACATTGTGATTTCAGCGGAAAACAAGCAAGGGGTCTGGGCCCCAAGCGATATCTAGTAAAAAGAAATTGACTCGTGGAAGAATAAATCAGCAGATTTCCAAGTAATCGTGGAAAACTGCCATGCCTGTCATTTAATAGTCCAGGTAGGATACTTTCATCATCCAGCAATTTTGTTCGGGCTACCGTTGTAATTTAAAATTCACCTCAGCAAATATGAATTCTCAGATCAATGTATATCAGTCGCTAAAAATAAAATCTAACTCGCAGAACAAGACAAACAGCGAAAATAAAATAGAATGGCATCGCAGGTATTTCTGTCATACTTACGGGTATTCGTATCGGCTGCTAGCAAAGTTAACAATTGACTGTACTTAACATGTGCTTATCAGTATGAAGATTGATGTCAACGAAAATCCCAACTTTCAATATTCTAATGCAACCTTCACCACATTGGATCGAAAAATTCATGTTTCCTTCTAATCCAAAGTAACCAATCTAAGTCAATTAGCAGTATAATTCTTGATATTAAAACACACTGAGCATGTCACTGTGACTTTCGCATAATATTCAAAATTCCCTTAAAATATGTTTAGCATTTTTTCATTATTGCTCTCAATTTATTAACCCTCTCCATGCTGGAGGCAACTGGAGATGCCCAAAAGAATCACACCTGCGCCTAATCCAGCAGCGAGAGGGTTAAATGAATATTTCTCAAAATGATGAACTGATGACAAACAGACATAAAAATGGAAAGTAAATTTCTATCCCTGGTTTGTACGAGGTCAGGGTTTGTAATATCGCTCGTCATCGTACCGACTGAGTCTCTGTCATTCTCCTTGTCGCTGTCATCGTCGCTATCTGCAACAACAGGCAACAACAAAGAACATTCACATGCGGAACAACATGCTACAAACTGAATGCAATCAAAACCAATCAGAAGACACTACAGTGAGTAAGAGGCTGGAGCAGTGTCTCGATTTGAGGAGATGTTCGTCTCCCTCTGATGCGTTTTGTCTCCATTGTAAGAAAATTTATAATTACCGATTAGGGATTATCAACTTACTATTTATTTGGAAATGATGATCAGTGATAGAAATAGAAACTATTCCTTTGCTATGATAATAACATTTAGTTTACAATTATATCATTGCTGTCAGCATAAAGTTTTAATACTGAAACAATTGTATTAAAATATTAATTATTAATACTACTGAGTGTGTTATTGAAGAGAGCTAGTTTCCAATTACTGTATTCTGGAAAAATTCATAAAAATTAATTAATTATTTAAATTAAACAATTTAATCAGTTTGAATGTAAGAATACTTCAATGTAGTTACAAATATTTCACAATATATTTTTCCTCACATACATAAATCATGCTATTGCCTTCACCTCAATACAATATTACATTAGGAGTACACAGGATTATATGGGGAAATATGAAAAGACCAAATTCATTGTGGTCAATAACCTCATTATAGTTACATTAATTTTATACAGTGCAGATAAAAAGACATCAAAAGATTACACTGAATTGTATCTGAAAATATATGATTAGCTACTGTAGTAGTTTGAAAGTGATCTTGGCCTCATTAATGTAGTGAAGGCATAAAACAAATTAAATTGCATTTTATGTGATTAAGCAGTAATCTGGCTACAAATTTACAAAAGGGTCTCTATGTTAATATTCACGCTTGTGTTTTTGCATATCTTGAATAAATTATATCATATCAGTTTCGAGTTTTCAAACTTTAGGACAATGTAGACAGGATTTCCAATATTAGTAAAACGGTTATCATGGATTGATTGAATTAGTGATAGTCCTGTACGTCACAGATGGAATATTTCACCCGTAGACGACTTTCGTTATGGAACAGTTATGACAACAAAGTCAAGATAAAGTATGAGTGAGTGAGTAAGTGAATTATTGTTTTATATTACAGTGGGAATCTTTCAAGTACAAGATGTTTTAGTTGTTTATTAACATGTTAATTATCTTGTTATTATCTTAAAAAATCCCTATTAAATTAATCTATTTATCATATGATCATGATCGCAATTTTGTAGAACATTATCATGCTGAACAGTTTGATAGTCCGTGTTCTCAGGTATTTTAGAGTTGTTAATAACCTACTCATAGAGTAGAACTTACTTTGCCTTTGGCTTTGGAATGTATGTCAAAGAAAATTCACCAACTGGAGATGTCTTCTTAAAGTTATCATAACAGTGGTTACTATTAACCCAATTGGGAAAACTGGTTACTAAAGTAACAATGTTTTTTAGTATAATCTTAGTATAATGTATTAAATGTACCCAACGTGAACTATAATTAAATGTCATATATCGTTTGAGATATTTTTTTATTGATTGATTGAATTATTGCTTTATGTCGCAGCAGGACCCATAAGCCATAGGTGATAACTTTGAGAAAGATAATGTTTTTGGTATTGGAGACACTTGCCAAAAATAAAACAAAGCCACTGACAAAAAACTCAAAAGTAAAACTAAAGGAAACATCGAGAAATGAAAGAGGTGAACAAGCAATATATTATATAGGAATGCATCGTGATAGAGAAATTGCACAAACACTGCATGAAAATTCTTTACAAAAATTTTGACAAATTCCACGTTATTTCAGGATTTTGATTGATTGAATTAGTGCGTTATGTCAACATAATTCCAGGAAGACCTTATTTGCCAATATTTGGAATAAAATGATTGAATTAAAAAAGAAGATAAATATTCAATTATTTTCATTAGTATAATCGTACATTAAATTTCAACATAAAACTGTCAACAACTATGTCTCACATTTTAACGAGACAATCTATTTTACCTCATGTAGAACATGCCCCAAAAATATCAAATAAAACCCATTGTTTGTGACAAATTCTCATAATAGAAAGCAACAGAAGAGTTCATAACAAGATGTTAACAGAGAGCTGAGAACATCTGAAAATCTACATCACTGACACACGAATATCATATGAAAACACGCTATGAACACTGTAGCAGGGGGTCATTGGGTCAGGTCACGATGACCGCTCACACTGTGACATGCAGAACTCACCAGACGAGGCATATTCTGCTGGATCAACCTCCCGGCCTGTTGTTAGGGAATCAACATGTTAAACTTCGTGAGGGAGGGAAGATCAGGGCAAGGAAGTACAAAAACATACGGCTCGCGTTTCATGAAAGGTTTGAACTGACTTGGGGGTTTGTTTTGTATTGGGTTTTTGAGCCACTTTCAAGACCCTTTCACATATGTCACAGCTTATCAGTTTAGGGCAGGAGAAAACCTGTAGTATGGGCCTAAATCAAGGTGCATGGGATGCTCCTACTATTGCAGAAAATGAGATAAATCTTGATTTACCCCGATCACCGGTACGACACTTTCATGAAATGCAGGCTAGGAAGCCCGGCCACAGAACTAGCGTAGTGCTACGAGCAAATACAAGCAAGTACAGACTCTCGTAGCGCTGCAATCGTTCTGTGGGACTGGGCCATAGTTATGAATGGCTCTTGCTTATTCAGCTTACATAATAAACTTTAATAAATGACACGAAAAAATAATAATATGGAAATGAATGGCTAAATTGTAAATTGTGTTTCTTGTTTTCGAAGCAGTCATAAACGTCAGGTGCCATAAAGTCCAATGACACTCTCATTAAAACAGCCGTAAACTTCTATTCAATGTTAGATTAGTCAAAATAGATGACTGCATGTTTTGTATACTTTTCTGTCCATTCTGCGAGATCAATACAATTTGCCAAATCTTGCGTCTGATAAACGGCAAATGTTGAGGAAAATTCACATACATTTTTGGCATGGAATTGCCTAAATAGGTTAAGAGAAGCCATGAAAGCGGCTGATAAACAAGAACCATACAACTCTATGCAAGAACTCTGATGCCATCAACGAGAAAAATGCAAATTATCAGTGTAGTGTTCAAAATCTGCCCATATGCAGTCACCAAAGTCTGTTTATTTTAATAATCTAGATTTCAGCATGTATCGATTTTGTAGCAAATTTCAAACATTGACATCATAGGTAGGGAGTTGGATCAAGATCAAAATAGACTTCATTCACAAACCTAGCAAGGATGTAATAAACGTTTCTTCAATGATAAAAGTTTCTGCCCAAATAAAATGTTTACTTTCCCGTTTAAGTTTAATGAAAGGAGGTCATGTGCAGTAGTTTCATGCTAAGGAATTCTGGCAATGAGGACTTGCTGTCAAAAGGTCAATTAGTTCTATCCGACACAAATTCAAATCCTGGCCCTAAAACAACAGTGCTTGACATGCACATTCTCAGCATTAACAATGTTAGTAGAAACTTGCACGGATTGAATCGATGCATATAGACATGACATGTGTACAGAATATCTAAATAAACAGGATGTAAATACACTCTTACCTGTTATATCAGCTCCAAAATCCACATCGGCTATATCACCTCCTTGAGTCGCGATCTCGTCAAATATAGTCGCGTTATTCGTCCTGTAAAATAATATGTATTTTTCACACTATCCACACACAGACGGATTCTCATAGTAGATCTATTACAAAATAACAAAAGCAAAAATTCACAGTAGTTCAAAGTTTCTGTACAGAATAAAGGGAGATAACTTCCGTCGAAGTGAGCACGTCATTACTATGGATGAGAAGAGATAGGATGGTGGAGGAATGCAGACTGCCATAGAATTGCATTCTTTTTGTTATCATAGCTGCATTTGAACCCTGACTTCACCTTCTCCATGTTGAAGACAACTGGAGATACCAGGCATGGCAATTCGTAGAATTATTCAAGAATAAATAAAAGTGAAAAGAAAAATATTAAATAATTTAAGCCCTTAGCCATTATAGCATTTTAAAATGTACTCTTTAATTGAATTGAGGTTTAGAGGCACTTTAAAGATTTTCCCCTTATACTTATATCACTGCTTGTCAGTTTAGGGCAGGAGGAAACATGCAACACCTATAGCACTGAATGTTGCAGTAATGTAGACATTATAGCTGATACTGTACAAAACCAGATGACCTAGCTATATTTCAACACAATGCTAACTCACACCAGAGATATTTTGGTGATTGTATTGAGACTTTGTGGAGAGGTCAGGGTGACCTGGAACGACCTGGCATGACTTACCGTGAGCTCCGATTGCCACCACTACCATCGTTGCCCAGAGAATCGTCTAACTCGGGGGTGGATGCGACTATAAATTTGATGGTTTCACCCACTGGAACAGTCAAATCATGTGTTAACATAAAGTACACCATATCAAAAACGAAGTGCATGACTATCTATTGTCATATCAAAGTTGAAAATTATAGGCTGATCAGAAATTTGATTACGTTTGTTTTCCAATACATGAAAATAATATTTTGCATGAGCTACTTATTGCTAGTGAAATTCATTTAATTCCTAAAATACAACTACGTGCAATTGCAAAATACATGAATCCAGCTATCCAGTATTTGTAAACAATATAGTAGAAATCGAATAATAAATACATATTGAATACAAAACAAGTACTTATATCAAGTTTCTGAGAAGGATTTCAGTGATACGGACATTTTCCACTCACCAGTAGATTTTGCCAAAGCAGCAAATAAAATAAGACAAAGTAACATGTTAGTTGGAAAGAAAATTAAATTGTTCAACAAACGACTACCTTGTAAACATATGAATTGTGATTCGATGTATGATTTGAAATGAAACAATGTGTGTATCTTCCATTCCCCACTACCCACCCTCAAGAAAAAATAATAACTGAGATCAATTTTGAAAATGTCTATATTTTATTGATATATTCATGGTAATTTAGTTATCAATTTATTGCCAATTCATGAAATAATTAAAGAATTGTTATGGATTTCCTAGATCCTAAAATTGTTACAATAATGCTGTTGTCAGTTCACACTTTATACAATGAATCACATTCACAGCTCAAGATGATATGAACATTATTGAACATCAGACATAGTGCTCAGTGATATCTACATGTGATAAACCTAGTCTGCATTTATTATGGTCAAAATGGACAATGATGATGTAAAACTAACTGCAATGATATTTTAACGCAAAGAAAAACTAAAATACATGCTAGTATCACAAAGCAAAGCATGTCAGATATTCAAGAATGCTATGATTGTATCTTTGGATATCACCTTTGGTCATCCTTGATTACAATTTTATAGAAAACCATTAAAAAGATATACAAAAAAAATACTATTGGGATTATGAATTTCAAATCAAATATTCTGAATCAGAATGACAAATATTATTAAAAAAATTTAAGTTCTTACATTGGAGTTTATATCTGCTTTCATGATTATTTCAGATATATCCTGGTTTGTCAGTTTGGGTCAGGAAACCTGCACATCCGTAGCACTGAATGTTGCAGTAAACCTGCAAGCATCCGGTGGTACTGACATACCAAGGATGACAACTGAATTGCATCCTATCATGATTGCGTCGGAAAGGTAAATTTTGTAAGCATTAATGTTCGGCTCCTGGGACGTTATTTCACCCATAAATAAATGGATTTATGCGGATCCGCAAAAAAAATTGTCATGTCTGCATTATAACTACTTATTATTAATTAATTCTACGCAAAATAAAAAAAAAATAAAAAAAAATAAAAAAAATATAAAAAAATCTATGATTATTCTATGCAAATTCTTCCAAGGTGACCGAAGGAGATGCAAAGTTTTCAGGGACGTCTATGCTAGAAAATAGGGACGGGCGTCTCAATTTCTGCCTCGGCTAATCCTAAACTCACCACTGGAAACAGGTAAAATCGGGTCCTCCTCATATACATCCTCCGATATTAACCGTTCAACGCCAACTCTGCTCTCACTGATCTCAATGACAGGGTGTACCTGCACTTGCGAGATACTACTGTCCTGAGAACTAGTTCTATCTAAGTCTTTATCACTAGATTCGGAATTATCACGAGATTTGGACTTTTTCCGTAGTGGCACTTCTGGACTTTCCACGGAGGTTTGACTTTGAGTCTCGGGTACTGGTGATTTTTCTGACGAGCAAACAGCAACGAAATGTCAAACGTAAAATATAGGTGAAACACACAAAACTGGAACAGAACACATTTATGAACAGAAACTGCGTACAAAAATATATGAGCTTCTTGAATGGAAAATAAACAGCATACAAAAATATATAAGGGAGAGAAAATGACGGAAAATTGTGATGACAGCAAAAGAAATTGGCAACTGGAATAAATTGAAAGAATAAAATGAAAGACTGATAATAAGAATGAATAGCTGAATGAAAACATCACAGTGATCAGAAATAAATATCTAGGCAAAATTATGAGAAAAAGAAATTGCTATGGCTGGCAAAAACAAATTAAAGAATTGCTGTTTGAAGAACTTCGAAACATTATTTCCAAAAGTTGTTTTCTGGTTAGGTATGCAATTAAAATATGAACAGTATATTTCTTAAATATGAAACTAAATACCATAATTAACCCTCTCCCTTCTGCAGGCAACCAGAGATGCCCTAAACAGCAGTGTCTATGCTTAATCCAACAGAGAGAGGGTTAATAAAGAATATTACTTATGATGAGCACAAGCTTAAGTACATGCATTACAATTAAATGTTGCACGACATGCATCGCTTTGGTTATCATAATTTTAAATTACCATGTATTACCAACCACGCCTCACAGTACACACCCAATAATTACACGTAGATCAGAACCAGAGAGTTAATAATAAATAACTGCACTGATAGAATGCACTAAACGACCTGTGACCAATGTAACCTTACGATATGTTTACAAACTTTGAGAGGATCAGGTCGCCATGACCTGTAGATGCTGTACAGACACAAGTAAATACCAGTATATCTAGATACCTGCCAACTGGGTACATACATTGCCAGCAGGCCGCTGGGAACTCAACATAGAGCCTATTTCCTGTTTCAGGAAGCTGCAACTTGAAGTGGCTAATACTGTTACCAAATACATGTATCTCTAGTCACCTCCATGTCTGCTTATTAGAAGTGGGCCACTTTGATAATGATATTCTTGCATTGGAAAAGTGTTTATTTTTGCTACCATAGCAGGAATTCTGATATGGGCAAAGTAGTACAAATTCATTCTTGTCCAAGACTCACTACCTTCAAGAATGGTTACTTTTCTATGAACTTTATTATAGCTAATTTTCCATGAACATTTTGGCTACTTTTCCAGGATATTATTTGTAAATTTTAAGACCTTTTCATGGACAAATTTGGAGAAAATTCATCAGAAGCGTAGTGAAGTCAAGGTCATTGATCGTATCATGGATTTATAACATAAATGAATGGTGCTTGACAATATAAACATGACTGGGATCTTGGGTTTAAATGGGAATTTATTCCAATCAACACATCATGTTTAAACCATAATGACTAGAATGACATAATGACAAATATTAGAAAATGTCAATAATCGTGGGTCAGGGTGAGGACATGCTTTTGGGATGGAGATGAAGGGAAAATAATATGATGGGCGATATGACTAGAATATGGACATGAGCACTATTTATGAATAAATAGGATGACATGCAAAAAATAAATATGATCTAGGTGAAAATCAAGAGAAAGCAATGTAAGGAAGCGATAGCCATGCATGGTATGAATATTGATGAGGCAGACATATAACAATGGAAGAATGATGACAGGAAAAATAAATATACAAAATATGATCACGAGAAACAAGGATGACAACCAACTGTAGTCAACGCAAGGGTCATGCTCGATTCACTATTCCATCCGTCCCAGAACTGTGGAATTACAATCGAACACATTGGAACTCAGCCCCATCAGTTCTCTCAAAACAGGTGGTGTGAGCAGAATCATAATTTACGTCACTTAAACTATTTATCAACGCTAAAAATGTAACCAATTTTTCATTTCAAGGATGTCTGAATGAATATCCTTGGAATTATGGATTGGTGAATTGAATTAGTGCTTTACGTCGCAGCGAGAATATTTCACCCATAGGTGACAGCATGCTGGAGTAAATAGATTAGTGTAATGCTATGTGCTACTTTTCTAATATAATTAACAGTCGGCAAACTATTTGGGGTAAGACAATATATAGGTACATTTTTGGACCACACAAATCTGACATTTCTGCTAATTCAGTATGTTGAATTATAGATGTCAAATGGAACTTTCGATTTGCTATCAATGTTCCAGATTATTTTGATCAGTTGGACATTTCCTCAATGTTTGAACAAATTGAATATTGCCACCTGTTCCATTTGCATTTGATTGTGGCGATTATTGGAATTCTGAGAATTCAAATCTGAAATTGTGAATCGAGCATGGCCTCGGAAAAAGTAAGGACAAAACATAATATTACTCAAAAATAAATTAATTAACCAATAATAAACATTGACGATGAACACTGACCATTCAAAGTGAAACAGAATTGTAAGCACAATGACAACAATAAAATGCCACAATTTACTTTTTGGTGGGGGGATGGGGGTGTCAAATCTCATGGAATAAATTATACTGTATCTAGTAGCACTTTCATTGGAAACTGGTGTCTAGGGGATGTGATAGTAATACACTCAATAAATCAGAAATTAATGGTACCATAAATATGTTTCTGACATTCTAAAATCTCAGGTAATTTTCAGTACGATGTAAAAAAAATAGTTAATAAAATAATTTTCTTGAATTTTATCTAATGGACATTTCCGCTCAAAATTACACAAACACACGAAAAAGCTACGGAAAGGCAGAAAACATATCTAACTGCTCAACACTGAAAGCAAACAAGGAAGACATGCAGCTCCAAACAGGCCGCGGTTCAGACTCGTTCTCGGAATACGTAGCAGCAACATTATCTCTCCTAACGGCGTAATATTGACCAGTTCTACGCCTTGTTGTACGTTTGTTTGACAGCCTTCTGGCCCCAAATCTCGGGGAAGCTTGTCTGCCTCCACTGATAGAACATTTCTTATGGAATTCAGACAAGCTGCGATTGGACCGTTTCGTAGAGCCTTGCCCTGAATTTGACGCAAGGTTCTCAATGTTTTGATCGTGTTTCGCCGAACCATTGGATCTAGATTTACGATCTGTTCTAGAATGTTCAAGGACGTCAGATGCAGCTAATGCCCTATTAGGAGACGGGTTTACAGGAATTGATATCTTTGCATATTTTGTCAAACTGGGACTGCTATCCGCCGGGCTACATGATTTATCGGGGGTACGAGAAAATTCAATGTTACAAAATGGACTATTTTGAGGAGTGAAATACTCTGTCTGTTTAGGGGTGCCCAAATACGTCAGCTTCTGCGAAGACGAACGCGATGGTGTGCGACATTTGGGACCGAAACTCTGGGACTGCTTAGGGGTGACGTAAGTGAGCTGCTGGTTAATACGGCAACATGCGCAGCGAGGCGAATACGGGTTCGTACTTGTTCCTGTGGTGGTGCTCCTATTGGCCGTGGTCACGTGGTCTGTCAGCTGTTCCTTGTCGTGAGTCGTCTTCCCCTTGCTGGCTTCTGGGGAGTCAAGGTCGCTCAGCTCACTCCTGATGCTGACGTTGGAGTCTCGACTGTGCGGCGAGGTCAGGTCGAAGCTCATGGAGTTGCTGTCCCCCCGGACCGCCGCCTCCCCTGAGCCCTGGACAAACATGCTGACCGGACGGAGCTGTGGCAACTGGAATCCTCCCCTGAAATAACAGCAGGGGTTAAAGTGAACTATTTGTAGTCAAGAGTCCTGAAAATTAATGAGCTCCCCTGAAACGGGAGTGTTTTCATATAGGGATAGTAAAAGCTTAGTTTTCAAGATACTGTAGCATTGAGCACGCTACCTTTCACAAGTGCCATACTTAACCCCTGAAAAGTCAAATACAAAGATTTTTTAAATATCATTACGGTACTAATATTTCACATACCATCTCTAAATATTCCATGTGGATAATAAGCACAGGCTGCACCCCTCACACCCCCCATGTCCAGGGTAAATAAAATGACCACTGGGCAAATAAATCAGTGGATTTCCGTCGAAAAATCCCATGCCTGAAGGACTATTTTCTTAATACTAACTTGACTCTTGGACTATTTCCCGTCATTTCTGACAACTTGTCAGTCCCCATTAAAATCTTCGTTCTTTCCATATAGTCCATGTGGGTCTTGAATAGCTGAAAGTTAAAAGCAATAGTTATTGAAAAACAAAATGTTAGATAATTTTATCAGCAATTTCTTTTTATCTTGTTATTTTTTAAATGAAGGTGATATAACTGGACGCTTTCAAGGTGTTTTTTTTCACTTATCGTTACGATTTTGAAAACAAACTAAATTTTACATCATAATGTCGGAACAATTTCAATAAACATATTGCACATGAGTTTAATGCCTTACCTCTGTGTATCGTTCATGCAGCTTGTTGTATTCTTTCTTCATTTCAGCTTCCTTCTCCTCCAGCCTGGATACTGTGAACACACAAACGACTCGATGAATACGACAACTCATCAAGATTCATTAGATACATAAATAAGCATTTTATGGTTAATCATATCTCCTTGCAACTGGATATCCATTCACAAAGCTCTTTTATCCACTAAGAGACCATAGAGCTCTCTTTGCAGATTATTAGCTATCGGCAAAGAGAGCGCTATGGTTTTTTATTGAATAAAAAAGAGCTTCGCTAAAGGATACCCAGATGTGTAATAAAAGGTGAAAAATAATGAAATATTAATAATATTAAATGATAATTTTGAATTAGTTTTTCTGAGTGATCTTAACTCTTGAATTTGTAAATCTTGCAGAAACAGGGTTAGATATTTTTGCTTTAGGCAACTATACATAATTTCATGCACTGAACCATTCTATTATGGAAATATCGTACATTTTCATGAATTTCCTTTTTTTTAAAACTTTATTTAGATTGGAGCTTAGAGCTGTTTTCAAGATTATTTCATTTACATCACAGCTTGTAATTTATATTTGCACCTCATATGCTGAGGTGTTTAGTCTCAAGTGAATAAAAGGTTCTGTTCTGTCAGAATAGGTCAGGAGGAAACCTCCAACATCCGTAGCGCTGAATATTGCAGTAAAAAAGCAAGCTCCAGCTAGTACTGACAGACTAAGAATGACCAACTGCGTTGCCATGGTAATGACAGCGAATCTGATCACGAGAAATTTCGCCCGAGAAATAGGCAGTTTTAGTTTGAGTGAAAATTGATGTCAGACTTATGGAACTGAATTTGAAGCCCCAATGGTCATGAAAATTGATGTCAGGCTTATGGACTGAATTTGAAGACCCCGACATCCAATGGTCGTGAAAATTGATGTCATGCTCCTGGGAAGTAATTTGAACTCGCAGCCTTTGGTTCTGAAGTTCAACGTTTTACCATCGCACTACCAACTGTCCAGCAAGTCTAGAATGACCACTGCTGTGCAGCGTATACATGGTGTAGCACTCACTATGGTCGGCGGCATTCTTGGATTTGAGTTCCAGCATTCGGACGATGGACTCCAGAGTCTCCAGCTTGTCCTGCATGTCCTTCTTCTCTCCCTCCACGGCGTCCTCCAACTCCAGGTACTTCTGTAAACACACGCGACCTCAATCTGTTAATTGTGTATTCCATTACTAATACAGTACCCCCTCGATATAACAGTCCGATACACAGCGAATTTGGATGTAAGACGGGGGCAGACATGGATCTCATTTTTATCTTCGTTATTTACCTGCAATATTGTTTAAGGCGGGTACTATAACGCGGGGGGTATGTCATGGATCCCAACTTCAGCGTTTTGTCGAGGGGACACTGTCTAAAAAGTTGGTGCCAATCAATTTTTATTATTACAACTTTATAATTAGAATTAGTGATGGAGCAATTAATTGTATACATTGTTTTATCAATCATATGATTGTATAAAGCTAATTACATCAAATCCATCATTAAATGTTTACTTAAGTTAAACTATTAGTTTCCTGCAATAATTATAATACTGCAATGCAGAATGCTGTTAAAGTGAGTGACCGATTTTTTTTCATATCTGCATTTGATAATAACACCTTTGTTAAGCATGTAAAATTGCATATTTTCCATTGATTGCAACCTACTAATTGTCGATCAGATTTCATGAACGATTTTATTGATTGATGTATCATGTGTACGTTGTGTCTGCGAATTTACAACATTCAGTCTAAAGAAATCTACAACTTAGTACAAGAATGCACTGTAGGTTCTTGCACAGTAGCTACATGTTACTGACAACAGCTAATTTACAGCGATTAATACTAACATTTTGGAGCACTAGTCCTGATAATGATAACATATAGTAAAAGCCTAATAAATCCTAAATTTCTAC